>JAUJYZ010000687.1:0-161972 GCA_033675265.1 Actinostola sp. cb2023
AAACCGTCAAGATTATGTTTGCTGCTCGCCTTACGGCGTCGGCAGCAATCAAAGGAAGCAAAGGACTATTTTATAATTTATGAAATTGAAACCTCCAGCTTTCTGTTTACTAATTAATTTGCAATATATTTCAATTGAAGCTCTCAAATTGCTCAATTATTCTCAATTATTTCAAAAGGCATTCTTTCTTCTATAGATGTTAATTAAGACCCTCAAATCTCTACTGGGACCTCAGCCTAAATTTTATATGTTGGAGTTCTTTGTTTGTTTATAGCGTGCCAGCAGAATTTTATAAAGTCTTTTGGGAAGATATTTCGGAATATTTTGTGAACTCTATTAATGATTTGTACCAAAAAGGCCAATTTTCAACAAGCCAAAGACGCGGAATAATTAAATTAATACCTAACAAAGACACGGAACCATACAATGTTAAAAAAAACTGGCGCCCAATAACACTACTTAACTGCGACTACAAAATAGCAGCTAAGGCTATCGCAAACCGTCTTAAAAATCACAGCACGAAAAACTAGATTTAAGCTACTTTAAACTTTGCTTAAAGCTGCTTAAAGTTCTTAGTTCAACTTTAAGCTGCATTTAAGCATAATTAAAGCTGTGTAAAGTTCAGCTTTTTAAAGCTTAAAAGCACTCCAGGCATAAAGTGAACGTAAAGATAGCGTAAAGTCCATTGTGAACTTTACGGTAGATTTACGCTAAACTTAAATAGAACTTTAAACTTGCCTTTAAGCTGGATTTACAGTTTCACTTAAATATGGCATAAAGTCATGTTACACCAGATTTACGTGGCCATTAAGTCGAACGTAAATCAGTCTTTAGAATGATCTCCGGTGTCTCCAATAACTTATGTAATTCGTGAAAGATATTCATCACAATGACCACATAAGTATTTTCGATTTCGTGATCCGCATGTTGTTGGATTCATTGATTAGCACCGACTTAAAATCGATAAGAAATCAGGCACGGCTTTCTCCTTTTGAAGGTATAATATTTCTGATAGAACAAAATCACAAGAAAAGTTCAGTGCTGCTCACCGCGGGAGAATCGGGCGCTTTTTGCTCACATAAAATTTGCCATTGTGGCGGCAATAATTCCACCAATGAGTGACTTGATTTTCTAGTTCAGCCAATGGTATTGCTCCCCTGAGGCTCGTGTAACGTAAGCGTGTCACGTTACGCTCGAATCAACGGTTACTGCTGTTTGATCGTTGTTGCTGGTAGTTTGTCGATTTATTCACGATTTTCAAGAATGGCTGAAGCTAACATCCCGGATAAATACGTGGATCTGCTGTAAAGGTCCATAGAGGAGAACAAGAAGCTACAACTAGCTATCGTAAAGCAAGAAGAAGGACTGAGAAAGATCCTCAAAGATATGGCCTCTTGAATAAACAGACGAGATGACACATGTACAGACGTAGAGAAGCGATCGAGAACCAACCGAAGAAAGACACACAATATCTATGTTCCTTTAACATGTCCACATGTCGGGTAAGTAAAGTGTTACTTGCAACCATCGGGTAAAATAATGTTTTCTCTATATTGCGAATTTGCGTGCTACCAGTATAGTGATATGACTCGATCATGAGTGAAGTTACATGCATAACTCGATGCTGCTGGCGTATATTTAGTGTCTGGAAGAATCCTAACACTTTCTCAGTTATTTTCACTTCAGAAAGTTATGTTTTGAATCGTATTTTTGACGATATACCTTCGTGGTAACCTTCGTTGCTAAAAGGTGCGCTCATTTATTCATAAATAATCATATGTATTTCTGCTTTTGTTTTAGAAATCATTCAGAGAGTGCTACACGGCACTGAAAGGTCCTCATCCCCGAATACACTAGCTCGGATGAGAGTGACTTATCGAAAGATGAAGATGGAAATATATATCGCTTTGTTACTTTGAATACAATAAAATATCTCAGTAATTAAAAAAATGCAGTGGTTCATTGTTCACGGTGCTTTATGGTAGATCATATTATAATGATCTATATCTATATATATATGATTTCACTCACAAATAGTCTGGATAAGAATCCCTGGAGAAATACAACGCAAATGATTATATTCAATATTTCAGTCCATGGGTTTTACGTAAGCTTTAAGTGATATTTATTCTTACCTTAAAGTGATCTTTACAGACCTGTAAGTGAACTTTATGGAGTATTTAACTTGTGTTTAAACAAACTTTAAGTCACATTTAAGTCATGGAAATATCAGCTTAAAGATAGTGTTTCATTAAGGAAGGTTTAAGTCAATGCGTAAAGTTCACTTAAAGTTCAACTTTACGAAAAGTAAAGGTGGCGTAAAGGAACTTAAATCCTTGGTTTAAGTCACCTTTAAGGTGTCTTTTAAACTTGAATAAATCTGATCTTTCATGCTGTGTGGTGGACGGGTGGCCGTTGTGCAGAGGTGGCCGGCCATTGTGTAGAGGTGGTCTATGTGCAGAAGTGGGCGTTGTGCACTGGTGGACGGGTGGCCGTTGTGCAGAGGTGACCGTTGTGTAGAGGTGGCCGTAGTGCAGAGGTGGCCGTTGTGTAGAGGTGGTCTATGAGCAGAAGTGGGCGTTGTGCAGAAGTGGGCGTTGTGCACTGGTGGACGGGTGGCCGTTGCGAAGAGGTGGCCGTTGTGTAGAGGTGGCCGTTGTGTAGAGATGGTCGTTCTGCAGAATTCGGTCGTTGTGTAGAGGTGGCGGTTGTGTAGATGTGGCCGTTGTGTAGAGGTGGCCGTTGTGTAGAGGTGGCCGTTGTGTAGAGGTGGCCGTTGTGTAGAGGTGGCCGTTGTGTAGATGTGGCTGTGTAGAGATGGTCGTTCTGCAGAAGTCGGTCGTTTTGTAGAGGTGGTCGTTGTGTAGAGGTGGCCGTTGTGTAGATGTGGCCGTTGTGTAGATGTGGCCGTTGTGTAGAAGTGGGCGTTCTGCAGAAGTCGGTCGTTTTGTAGAGGCGGTCGTTGTATAGATGCGCCGTTGTGTAGAGATGGTCGTTGTGCAGAAATAGGCGTTGTGCACTGGTGGACGGGTGGCCGTTGTGCAGAGGTGGCCGTTGTGTAGAGGTGGCCGTAGTGTAGAGGTGGCGGTTGTGTATAGATGGTCGTTGTGCAGAAGTGGGCATTGTACAGAAGTGGGCGCTGTGCACTAGTGTTCAGGTGGCCGCTGTGCAGAGGTGGCCGTTCTGCAGATGTGGCCGTTGTGTAGGTGTGGTCGTTGAGCAGAAGTTGCCGTTCTGTAGAGGTGGCCCATGTGTAGAGAGGGCTGTTGTGTAGAGGTGGACGTTGTGCAGAGCTGGCCGTTGTAGAGGTTTCAATAACATTAAATGTAGGCCGTTACAGAGAGGTGGACAGCATACCGGTGGTATATCTAGACTGATCAAGGAAATGTTTGCAATGTTCTCAGTGAGCTCTACTTCTGCAACACTGCGAGTGTGTCCCGAAACGTCTTTCTCCGCATGAACAACAACTAGGGGTGTCGAATGGTCCCCGCAAAAAGTCAACATTTTCGGGTCTCGAAGTCTCGTTTTCTCGAAAAAAAGGAACAAATGACCAGTTTCATTTACCATACCACGGTAAAGCGCTGATCCACTATCAAAACTATGAAGAACTCTAGTACTTTCTCTTGAGAAAATTATGGAACTGAACCTACAGAAGTTTGTTTTTGTACAGACAAACAAACATTATCTGCCAATCATATTTAAAACTCCCCGCACTAATTGCATAAATTAACTTTCTCAACCTAAGTGACAAGATGATACACGGCAAAATGTCGATTTCTTTTTACACATTTCTTCAGAAGGGGATCACAACCAACGCTTTAATTAACAAAGCTCAATTGCAAAATAATTATATTCATGAGTGGTTTTCAATCTCTGCAAGTTGAGTACTTAGGTAATCTATGTTAACTGATCTTGTTGACCCCGCACGTCAACAAGAGGTTAGACTCACTGATATATTTATGACATTTATGAACCTGATATTTCAGATCAGCTAAATACAACTGTTGTTTACAACTGAATACCAAATAAAAATAGAAAAAATCGCCAAGCTTTCGGTTATTTGGTCCAAAGTATGTGCCGACTGTTAGTAGTTGTTGACAGATTGATGTGTGATTAGTGGCATTTTAAGAAATGTATTTGTCAACGCTGATAAAATGCCCGGAAATGATTTTCATACCCCCTTTTACAGTAGCATTTCTACTTTCAAAAAATCTAAATTTCAAGTAAAATATAATTTTACCGGGAGGGGAAACTTTATTTTGAAAAACTGCTCCAAAACAAGAATTTTGAGAAGGCGAAATTTAGTGATTTTCAGCGACTCGCCGTGACCTTTACAATTAAGCTATGGGTTTATAATTGGATTCAAATTACTCATAAACACTTCGACTACGACTTTGCAAGCTCAAAATAGGACTTTAATCTGATGCGAAGCAGAAAAAGCGAAGTTTACGAGTAGGTACGACTCGCGATTTTTTCGTGTGTTTTCAAGGTACACGGGGTCGTCACGGATTTTGATTATTTTCTGGCGTTTAAATAAATATTTTCACAAACAAATCCCACCACGTTTCTAAGACTATGATAGGGTATTTTTGGACAAAATATGAAGACTTTTAATTTTTCGTCATGTGCCACCTATCGCTCGATGTTAGTGGACATTCCCTCTTAAGAGCATTCCCTCAATCCTTGAAATGCTTTGGTGTGGCATTTCTCTCAGTTGTAAGTCATGGTTATTCCATTGTTGACTCAATTCCTCCAGTGAAATGTTCAGAATTGGAATGTACGCACAATGGAGTGCAAACAAGTGAATCCCATTAGTAGATTCAAACATTCCAGACCTTTCAAGATACACGAAAATGTTTTTGTACTTACTACAACTCTATTCACCACTCTCCATAATCGTTCTATTCTTTGATTATGCACTTGACTTCCCAGTAATGATGCTTCCCCTGTTCAACCCTCTTTCTTGTAGCATATACCTTAATTCCTACATCTACATTTTCAAGTCCTTTGTCTGATCGTACACTAGAGGGTAGAGAGTACATCTGAACAGCTTCTTGGAAACAAGAAAATACAGTAGAAGCCTTGTTGTTGTTAGATGCTCTTAGATAAACAATTAAGCGCGAAAATCCATCAATACCTCCATGATCGCCGTCAATATGCCATAGGGAATTTGGACAAGGTACTGAATCACTTCTTCTAACAATTCTGAAACTGTGTCCTCTGACTGCAGACATCAAAGGATTTACGCGATAAATAGAATTACGAACCCTAATTATTTGAACGTTAAGTCCTCTTGCTGTCAATCCCCCAACCACTAGGTGCAAACCTGCTTCAGGAGTTTGCTGTAATATCCCTGACATGTTCATCCAAGTCTTGCTCTGAAATTCTTGTAAATGCGTCTTGCCCAACAGGCATTTCAAATTCTCTACGCCGTCGAACCAGTGTCTTCGAAGAAATCTTAAGTATTCTAGCTATGTCAACCCATTTGAAGGACTCCTTTCGCAATTGCTGAATAAGCTCCTTCTCTACAATGTATCGTGGTCGACATGCTTCACCCGATCGTGTCGCATGACAATGATAATGAAATGTACGGTTGTCAAGCTCATTTGTGGCAGAATGTGCATTTTGTCTGATATAATAGCGTTCTTGTAAGAAACTTATAACCTGTGATAGCCCTTCGATGTCTTCGAGAAGTTGCTCAGAGCAATTAGATCGTGTAATGCTACTTGACATAAGACCAAGCATCCTATTATATGTAGCAAGTCTCGATGTGAGACTCTCTGCTCGATTGGGCTCATATTCACAGTTTAACCCACCTATTGCCTCGTGAAATGTTCTTTTACTGCTCCAAATTCGTCTGTCCCGCCATTTTGTTCATAATCATGCACCAACAGTACAGAAGTTCAGCGGCTGCATCTCGAATCTTGATGTATATATGTATATCTTTAGAACTTGATATATATATCGACAACTTGATGTTTTGTCTCCTTTGGACAAGCATTGGCAGATAGTTGGCAAGGGGCGATAGCCCCGAGTCATCTATCAGAGCTGATAGAAGACGATCATGGATATTCAAATTTTAAACAACACACGCATGCTAATATTAGAGACTTTTAGATCCACATTTTCCTGGAACCGCAAACCGCTAGAAATCACGTGACCAGTCCCAGGCGTTACGTCTGAGTTGGATTCTTCACGTTTGCAACGGCAGAAGGTAGGTTTTCGCGTAAGTTATTTACTTCAGCATTTCTTTGCCTAAATATTGAGTTATCCCACGTATTCATGCTAATGATATACAGTATGACACCCTTTCTTTCATTTCATGTGAATTTTAAGATGAACAAGCTACTTTTTTGGTGTTGTTCGTTGTTGTTGTTGTTCGATAAATCCAATATGGTGGATATGTAGCATGGGTTAGGTCCCGGGGGGATTCCGCCGGGCCCTTTTAAGAGCAGGGCCATGTGCGCGTCAGAAGAACGACTTTGGGGTTCGTGGCACGGACTACAGTCTTTCAATTAGTAGTCAATCAAGAACCTAGAACCTCTGCGTTATTTCTATGTACGTATAAACCGTTACGAAGTATACAGGAAATAAAGTATTGTTACAGATAGAAGAGATAGAAAACCTCATTATTTTAGATATTTTTAAATCGAACTACTGATTTCTTACCTTTGATTTCCTGACTCGTGCTTTTCTTATTTACAGAGCACTATAAATAAGTATGTCGCCTTTCCGTTGGCCAGAACCAAAACACGATCTAGCCCTTGTAACAGAGGTGGCTGCTCATAATCAAGAGAAACCATCCACGTGGGAAACCATAGCTGAAAACCTAAGTGCAGCCTTTTCGACGGACAATAACGTTGAAATAAAAGGGCGTGCTTGTAGGGAGAGAGTGGACCGTCTGATTCAGAAGTTCAACAAAGAAGATGCGAAGGTTTTGAAAAGGTAAATGTAAACAAATTAAAGCTACTAAGCATACTGTAAAGCATGTAAGGTCTGTAGATAGCATTTTCAGTGACACTTGTAGCTGAAATGCTAAAGTAAAACCCCACGTTTTTTATATTACTGTAGTGCTGTTAGTTAAGTAAATGGATATTTCCCATCTATTTTATATATCTTAAAAGTCAGCTTTTTTATTTTATTATGTATAGTTCAAGTACAGAGGAACAGTATTTAGAACTGAAACAACTACTGTAGGATATTACCGACTATAGAAGAGACATGAATCAAGACAAAATAGCCAAAACGAAAAAAGGAGGAAGATCGGAGAAAGGGAGAGGAAATGAGGAGGGCAGCAGTGCATACTTTATTTTGGGCAATTTCTTTGTCACTACTTTGGTTTGTCACTACTTTGGATGCATTCTTTGTGGTTTATCTCACCATCAGGTACATACTTTTCTGTTTTAGAGCGACGCCATAGTAGTGGTGTTTCTAGTGATGACAGTGATAACTGTGATGATGATGATGATGATGCACAAAGTTCAAAAGGTAATCAACACATACTTGAGTAATTTTTTTAAAAGATTTGTTTTCTTCATACTTCATGGTATATTTATTTGGTCAAAATGGTAAACTAATCCATAAACAGAAGCATTATGAATATGTAAGCAATTTTAATTTATTGTTTTATCCCATGAAGGATCTAAAGGAAAAGATCGCCAGAGGGCAAGCAAGTTGTCAGCTTTGGACATGCTTTCCCAAAAGTATGCACAAAAATCTGAAGTCAAAGAAAGAGAGCTGGAAATAAGGAAAACTATCTCGAGTTTTTTGATAGTGCGCATGCCCGAGCTAAGAAAACATCATAGATCATTTTGAAACACCATGAGCTTGTATAATCATGAGAAAGTCTGGCATTGACCTGTTATGTGAAGGAATCAACAGCTGAGCCCCACTAAACCTGGACTAAAGTTGTTGTTGCTGCTTCTAGCTCCGAGAAGAAACTGGCTACATTCCCAATGTCGCTTCCAGTCACAGCTGAAGACACACCACGTATTAATATTATAAAGTAGGGCTATATCAAACAGTTATTGGATGTGAGTCCGGTTGTTAGAAAGGCGATACAGTTCTGTAATCCTGGAAAATAGCGTTAATTGAACAAACCAGACGGGTCAGAAGCACATGATGAAATATGTTTGTTTTCAGGCTGCCACGCTGAAGCCGAATCATACCAAAACCGAATCTAATAATTGTAAACGTATAAATTATCACTACATAAAATATTTCTCAGCTAATACCTTTTTTATTTTATATTGATATCGATAGTTGATTACCAGAAGCTTTTCCATCAAATCGAGAGAAAAACGCAATAATTTGTTAGATTGGAATCGCTCAAACAGCAGTTTTTGCGTTTCGCTAAAACCACTCTCATGAATGAGAAACGGAAAGCCCTGGGATACACGGTGCAAAATCTGTCAAACTTGCACTTTGTATTCCAAGGAAACCCTGGTATGGGAAAAACGACATTTGCAAGAAAGGTTGCAGGTTCGAGTTCTTACAATTTTCTGTTGGTATAATTGATGACTACCATGGCGACGGCGATGGCGAAGGCGACCCCATTAGGAAGTCAGTTTTTAGAGAAAAACAACATTAATTTCACGATATCACGTCACAATGAAGTAACTGACGTATCCCGCCCAAATCTAAAATGCCCACTAAGAAAACAACTGACTTTGACTTTAACGCTGGTAAATCGCTGTCGCTCACAAACCTTAGTATCTGCAATTGCTATTACTTTCTACAAAAGCATGGAATTCAAGACCTTTGTATGCCATGATTAGAAGGCATCTCTCAAATTATTCTGGAAAGACATTTAAATCTTTTTTGTTTGTTTCGCATCACATATCTTTTATACACTATTACAAAAACACCAAGAAGAGAAAAGTAACCGAAGTACAAAGGGGAGATTTGGTCGGTCAGTATCTTGGAGGAACAGAAGCAAAGTGTGCATAGACGAGGTGTACCGCTTAACACGCTGTAGTGAATCGGATTATGGCAGGATTGCCATCACTCAATTGATGGCCTCTATGGAAAAAGATGATCCTGTCATGATTTTTGCAGGATACAAAAACGAAATGCAGCAATTCCTCCAAGTCAACCCTGGCCTAAAGTCAAGAATCAAATACCATTTTGACATTCCAGATTATTCTGTGAATGAATTAGGTGAAATTATGCGAAACCAAATAATCCAAAACGGCTACTTTTACAATGGTGGGTCCAGGTACCGCTTAACACGCCGTAGTGCATCGGATTATGGCAGGATTGCCATCACTCAATTGATGGCCTCTATGGAAAAAGATGATCCTGTCATGATTTTTGCAGGATACAAAAACGAAATGCAGCAATTCCTCCAAGTCAACCCTGGCCTAAAGTCAAGAATCAAATACCATTTTGACATTCCAGATTATTCTGTGAATGAATTAGGTGAAATTATGCGAAACCAAATAATCCAAAACGGCTACTTTTACAATGGTGGGTCCAGGTACAGCTTAACACGCCGTAGTGAATCGGATTATGGCAGGATTGCCATCACTCAATTGATGGCATCTATGGAAAAAGATGATCCTGTCATGATTTTTGCAGGATACAAAAACGAAATGCAGCAATTCCTCCAAGTCAACCCTGGCCTAAAGTCAAGAATCAAATACCATTTTGACATTCCAGATTATTCTGTGAATGAATTAGGTGAAATTATGCGAAACCAAATAATCCAAAACGGCTACTTTTACAATGGTGGGTCCAGGTTCCGCTTAACACGCCGTAGTGAATCGGATTATGGCAGGATTGCCATCACTCAATTGATGGCCTCTATGGAAAAAGATGATCCTGTCATGATTTTTGCAGGATACAAAAACGAAATGCAGCAATTCCTCCAAGTCAACCCTGGCCTAAAGTCAAGAATCAAATACCATTTTGACATTCCAGATTATTCTGTAAATGAATTAGGTGAAATTATGCGAAACCAAATAATCCAAAACGGCTACTTTTACAACTTTTACAATACCTTTTTTATTTTATATCCTTGATATCGATAGTTGATTACCAGAAGCTTTTCCATCAAATCTAGAGAAAAACGCAATAATTTGTTAGATTGGAATCGCTCAAACAGCAGTTTTTGCGTTTCGCTAAAACCACTCTCATGAATGAGAAACGGAAAGCCCTGGGATACACGGTGCAAAATCTGTCAAACTTGCACTTTGTATTCCAAGGAAGCCCTGATATGGGAAAAACGACATTTGCAACAAAGGTTGCAGGTTCGAGTTCTTACAATTTTCTGTTGGTATAATTTATGACTACCATGGCGACGGCGATGGCGAAGGCGACCCCATTAGGAAGTCAGTTTTTAGAGAAAAAACAACATTAATTTCACGATATCACGTCAGAATGAAGTAACTGACGTATCCCGCCCAAATCTAAAATGTCCACTAAGAAAACAACTGACTTTGGCTTTAACGCTGGTAAATCGCTGTCGCTCACACATCTTAGTATCTGTATTTGCTATTACTTTCTACAAAAGCATGGAATTCAAGACCTTTGTATGCCATGATTAGAAGGCATCTCTCAAATTATTCTGGAAAGACATTTAAATCTTTTTTGTTTGTTTCGCATCACATATCTTTTATACACTATTACAAAAACACCAAGAAGAGAAAAGTAACCGAAGTACAAAGGGGAGATTTGGTCGGTCAGTATCTTGGAGGAACAGAAGCAAAGTGTGCATAGACGAGGTGTACCGCTTAACACGCTGTAGTGAATCGGATTATGGCAGGATTGCCATCACTCAATTGATGGCCTCTATGGGAAGAAATGATCCTGTCATGATTTTTGCAGGATACAAAAACGAAATGCAGCAATTCCTCCAAGTCAACCCTGGCCTAAAGTCAAGAATCAAATACCATTTTGACATTCCAGATTATTCTGTGAATGAATTAGGTGAAAATTATGCGAAACCAAATAATCCAAAACGGCTACTTTTACAATGGTGGGTCCATTGCCAATATTTTTCAAACCAATACTACCACTCAGATAAGAAGTGAACAAAATGGTCGCCTCGTGAAGAACATTGTGTCCGAGGCCATCATCAACCTCAGTAGCTGCCTCTCCCTCAACAGTGAGGGTCCATCCCTAAGCACTATCAGTGAAGAAGATTTGGCGAAGGCGTGCAGGATGTTCAGTGTAAGCGCACAAATGTCGGCTTTGCCAGAAGGAACACAGCCAGCAGAATCAAAGTAAAGTACAGGAAAAAGGCCGGCTTATTTAATAGAGGGGAATTAAACCCTAAAACTAATCAATTTTTATACAATTATTTAATCACAATTTCGAATTTTCCACCGCTTAATGTGATCCGATTTCAAGATTTGTTTGGGGAAGTTTTTAGAGAGTATTTTTGATGGCGTCGATCACAACGCCAGACACGAGGAAGAGTTCTTCCCTATGCCTCAAATTAAAACAAATTAGATCTGATTTTACCAATTTAATTTCAAATACAAACTCATCATTTGATTTATTTAATAATAAAAGTATATGTCATTACATAGTGTCAATGAAGGACGAAAACATTATGAAAATAAGTAGCAATTATATATATCCAGTGGAATGTTACGAATCCATTATGAACGTCTAATTATTACAACTTATTACAACTTATTACATATAATTAATATGAACTTTTGTAAAATATTATTGGATTATACTCATGTACATTGTATTTGTACCAAAGGTACCATCATGGTAGAAAACTCACCAAGCAAGTATTTAAGTATTTATGTTACATCAAGGTAGAAAACGCATCAAGGATATGCTACATCAAGGTAGAAAACGCATCAAGGTAGTATTTATGTTACATCAAGGTAGAAAACTCATCAAGGCAGTATTTATGTTACATCGAGGTAGAAAACGCATAAGGTAGTATTTATGTCACATCAAGGTAGAAAACGCATCAAGGTATAGTATTTATGGTACATGAAGGTAGAAAACGCATCAAGGTAGTAGTTATGTTACATCAAGGTAGAAAAAACGCATCAAGGTAGTATTTATGTTACATCAAGGTAATAATAATAATAATAATAATCTTTACTTTAAGTGGGTTTACAAATACAGCAATACAACAATACTGGTTTCCAATTTGGCCCACTAGATACAATAACTACTGATTACACGTCAAGGTCAAGGTAGTATTTATGTTACATCAAGGTAGAAAACGCATCAAGGTATAGTATTTATGTTACATCAAGGTAGAAAATGTATCAAGGTAGTATTTATGTTACATCATGGCAGAGCAATCTGCTGGTCATCAAGGTCGTTTTGACTTTGTAAGGCGTATTTTTACAACGTAAATAAATAATTTTGAAACAAACGGCACGCCATAGTGGTCTGGCCCTAGCGTGGCTGTGTTTCAAGAGAACAATGTTATGAAGCTTCATGTATGCTCGATCCTGATCTCGTAGAGACATAACTTGATTGCTATGATCCTTGTGATGAAGGCTTTAATATAAATTGCATCGAAAAGGGAGAAAAAATGTTTTGTGAGGGAGGTTTATTTCCAATCTGAACAATCAGGCCAAGAAACATCAACATCTGTTTATCCAGAAATCTCATATGAGCAGGTTCGCAGTCAGTTATTAAATCAGTATATTAAATCTGGAATGACATCATGCTGCACCCCAGTTAATAATCCAGGAGTTTACTATTTGATAGTAAAATTTGTTGGAGAGACGGAAACTTCACAATCTGTAACGGTAAATACCATTGATTTATATATTTAAAGGATCGAATACACAAGTACAGTATTTCAAGAGTGTTTCTCCCAACATCCAAATAACTTTAGAGGTTTCTTAAAAAATAAATAATGCCCAGCCAAGTTTTTCTAACCAACTTTGAAGTTTTTGGATATCGAAGTTTAACACTACTGATTTGAGTTTTTGGCTTAAGGTGACTCAAAGTAGTTTTTTTTTAAACTGACCACACTTCAACGTTTCATTCAGCGAATTGATAGACTTATCCTAGACCGATCAAAACGACTTTTGTACCAGTTATTGAGAAAAGATGGAAATTTAGAATCGTGTCAATTTCAGCTCGATCGAGGTTTTCTTGGCAAACAAAAATCGTTGAAATCAATTATTCTAAAATATCTCAAAATTTCGATGAGCTCTAGACAAGCGACTATATGCATGATAAACTACATACTAAGGCAAAGTAGCTGATAATTGTAAGCCACGTTTGTGAATGCCAGCTGATATTCAAACGACACTATTTTCACTAAAACTGCTAGATAGTGATGTTCTGACGAGGTAAAAAGAAAATTGTTCGAGCCGAAGTCACGTAACAACCGATAGGTCCAAATATTGACAACAAAAATATGAACTGGTGATTTCGGCTCGATTAATTTCCTTCTTACCTCGTCAGAACATTACTAGGGACCTTAAAAGGTCGTTCACGAAGTTTAAAAAAAATCGTACGAGGGAAAACCGTTTGGCAGCAGTTTTAGTGAAAATAGTGTCGTTTGAATATCAGCTGGCATTCACAAACGCGGCTTACAATGATAATTTTGAATAAATAGTCCAAAAGCAGAATGGTTGAATTAGTATTTGTTTTAAGCACAATAAAATCCAAGCAATATTGACGCGGAGCGAGCGAGTTAAAAAATACGGCAAACCGGTCATTCATTATGCGGGAACCACCTTAGAATCAATTTATCAAACGTTTATATTCATGTAAGTAAATATATTCATGTTTGCAGTTTTGTTACAATTGAAACAGTTTCAACTAGAACTTGGAGGCATTTTGCTTGGGATGAGGTGGGGTATACTCCGTGTAAGCACTTACATACAAGAGTAAGTAAGCAGGGTTTCTTATTCTGTTAAGTTAAACTAACGTTTTCAAACTACAGTACATGTTGTTATTGCATTACATGTATGTCTCATAATTATCAGATAATGAGAATTCTTGTTAAGAAATGTTAAACAAATTCAATAAAAGGTTTAAAATTAAAAAGTTTTTAATGTTTTTAAGATGATATTATTAAGAACGAATCTATACATAATTACAATACACGCCGGTGTGACATTATTAAGCGTCTCCCCATTATTAAACGTCCCCCCATATAACTACGCATGCGCGTCACGCGCCAGTGCGTTTTCCATGAGAAACTGTTCCCCTCACACGGTGTCTCGAGCACATGAAATAAATCGATTAAAAAACACAATTCCTAACAGCAAAGTTGAACCAAATCTTCGAGAATCAAGAGAATAATTAACAAGAAAGAAAACGCTTGATTGTTTTTAATGTGATATTTAAGTTTCCTATAATAAACTAACGATGGAAATGAGTTAATTTTCGGCTGTTTATAGCAACCATATCTCTGTCATGACGGGGTCAACAAAATATATTCAGATTGAAATCCAACACACAAAACTTTAACCCCAAAAAATATATAATGGTGTGAAACAAGTAATTCAAAAGATACAAATTAATGAGAAAAGAATGCAAACGGTACACATCGAGATTTAAAAATAAATACGGTTAGGAGTACGTTCTTTAGTGGTGTATATTCCAGTGATGATCAATGATTTTATAAAATCGAAATAAACCAATAAGACCTTACTCTCCCATGCACATAAGTTATATCAAGAAGGCAATTACTTCATTGTTAAACGGAAAGCTACTTCAGAGCCGTAGAAACCAAATAAGAGGTCATAATAATATATATGAATTATAAAAAATAGAATTCTAAAGTACGCGATGAAACTAGGGATATGTAAATATGTTATATTAATTTTTCTTAAAGAAGTGTATACTTTGAATTGACTAAAGTGATAATCAATATGAATCAGAATTTTTGAGTGTCGTTTACGAAAAACACCAGTCGGTCATTCACAAAAGCGGTCGCGTAGGAGTTTAATAAAAACACGGGTTTCACAAGACTGGTCATAACAAGAGCTAGTCGCTTACCGTATCTATAAGTTCTCGTTGCGACTGCATGCACTTCCAAGAAACCTATTACAAAGCAATCGACAGCTCATAACTATAACTATAGGAGCTGCTTTAATTTAAATAGCAGTCGCATTTATAAAAGCACAGTGAGACGGGGTTTGTATTGTACTAGTCCGGGACAGTTTATCATGGCTTGGTTCACGGCTATGATATCTTGTCTCCCTCTTGTAATACTATAATGTATTAATATACCCTATATTTTATTTTAAGAAAGATCATGTGATAATTAAATAATGCAATGCAAGAGTAGAACACAAGGATATACCGTGATAAGTTCGTGTAATCAAATAAGTTAATTCTATAGGTTTTCAAGCCAAAAGAAAAACACTGCACTACATTAATCCGCTCGGTGAATTGCCTGCGATGTCAAAGAAAGTGCAAAACACTTGGGAATAAGTTGGTGAATATAAATTTTTTTTAAGTGTAGCACGACCCAGAAAAGGGTGTTAGCATTTGTTTCAGGAATGTCATGAATTATTGGTGTAAAGACAAAAGGAAGAAAACGCCGAGACTAACTTACAAACTAGAAATACCAGACCATCCTAAGCAGATAGACAGTTACAACTGTGGTGTATTTGTGATGAAGGTATGGACTGCACGTAGCTCGTATATATGTACATATCAGATCCATTATTTCGCAATCTGTTCCGCACATAGAATTAATGAGCTAATTTGGTTTTAGTTTGCAGACTGTTATTTGGAGGAACGTCTTCTTGAAACGGTTGAAAACGATAATGAATCCCTTCAACGATATCGAAATTCGATCGCCATAAACCTCTGGGAAACATCAGGTAGTTCAGGAAGTGATCATATATATAATTAATATAATATATATTTTAACTAGATTTAATCAACAGTTCATTATATAAAATCTCAAACTCATTAACAAACGCTACAGCAAGCCAACGGCTGCTGTTTTGGTCGTTTTGGTTACTTTAAATATTTCCTAGAATGGGTCGAGAAGCTAGCAAAGAGTGTACGTTTACTTCGATTTCCGTGATACACCTGCAGAATGTAGATTTAAATAAAACACTTGATTTTGCTCCTGTACTAAAACATGTTTCCTACTATTTTTCACTGAATTACATTATAACTCTTTCTAGAGGACATTAGCAACGTGTGCCGCATTTGTAAGAACATCCGATCATCTACAAAGGTAAGTTATTTCAGTTTAACATGCACCAGAAGTAAACACCCTTCATTGAAAGGAAATATCGCTCACTAAAAACGGAATTGTTAAGTGATTATTATGGTAAGGGTTTATGATTTCAAACACTAGCCATGTACCTCGTTATATTTAAACAATTAAATATCCCTTCCAGCTTCTCAAGTGTAGTGGATGTGAACGTACCTTCCACCTTGCTTGTGCCAAGAGGAAGTACGACTTCACCTGCAAAAATTGTGAAGACGCTACCTCCATGAATATTCCACGATCCAAAGAAAACGATGGCGAATCAGACGCACCACCCATTAAAAAGCAGACACTAATAATACCATACACACTAAAGAAACTTACAAGACGAGTAAAACGTTGTCAAGGTTGTAGAGAACTATTTGAACATCAGGTTGATGACTGTACGATTGCCCATTACGAAAACAACCCATTTTACAGCAAAAATAGAGAAGGTTTTCATGACGCATGGCGTAACTATTATTATCATGCAGACGTTAATTGTATCAAAATCGTAAATCCAGATTACAACAAGGAACTCACGGTGAATACAGACTTAACGCCACTTGATTCAGACATAAAAGAACACATTTTTAAGAGTGGATTCATTCTGGTATAGCGTATAATAACTGAATTAATAAATATGACAACACATTGCATATGACATTCTAGAGTGCATTTGAGAAAAGCGTAAAAAAATACTTATTTCAAATAGTACTAATTAGGGCTATTTCTTCTAAATTCGCTATTATTTCATTACTGTACCCCTGTTTATTAATTACTAAGATAATAATTCAATTATCTCTGAATTACAAGAGGGAGACAAGATATCATAGCCGTGAACCAAGCCATGATCAAATGTCCCCCCTCTGTATTACAAGTGGGAGACAAGATATCATAGCCGTAAACCAAGCCATGATAAATTGTCTCTCTCTCTCTATATTACAAGAGGAAGAGAAGATATCATAGCCGTGAACCAAGCCATGATAAATTGTCTCCCCTCTTTATATTACAAGAGGAAGAGAAGATATCATAGCTATGAACCAAGCCATGATAAAATGTCCCCTCTCTATATTACAAGAGGGAGACAAGATATCATAGCTATGAACCAAGCCATGATAAAATGTCCCCCCTCTATATTACAAGAGGGGGACAAGATATCATACCCGTGAACCAAGACATGATAAAATGTCCCCCCCTCTATATTACAAGAGGGAGACAAGATATCATAGCTATGAACCAAGCCATGATAAAATGTCCCCCCTCTATATTACAATAGGGGGACAAGATATCATAACCGTCAACCAAGACATGATACAATTTCCCCCCCTCTATATTACAAGAGGGGGACAAGATATCATAGCTATGAACCAAGCCATGATAAAATGTCCCCCCTCTGTATTACAAGAGGGAGACAAAATATCATAGCCGTGAACCCAGCCATGATAAAATGTCCCCCCTCTATATTACAAGAGGGGGACAAGATATCATAGCCGTGAACCAAGACATGATAAAATGTCCCCCCCCTCTATATTACAAGAGGGAGACAAGATATCATAGCTATGAACCAAGCCATGATAAAATGTCCCCCCTCTATATTACAAGAGGGGGACAAGATATCATAACCGTCAACCAAGACATGATACAATTTCCCCCCCTCTATATTACAAGAGGGGGACAAGATATCATAGCTATGAACCAAGCCATGATAAAATGTCCCCCCTCTATATTACAAGAGGGGGACAAGATATCATAACCGTCAACCAAGACATGATACAATTTTCCCCCCTCTATATTACAAGAGGGGGACAAGATATCATAGCTATGAACCAAGCCATGATAAAATGTCCCCCCTCTGTATTACAAGAGGGAGACAAGATATCATAGCCGTGAACCAAGCCATGATAAAATGTCCCCCCTCTATATTACAAGAGGGGGACAAGATATCATAGCCGTGAACCAAGACATGATAAAATGTCCCCCCCTCTATATTACAAGAGGGAGACAAGATATCATAGCTATGAACCAAGCCATGATAAAATGTCCCCCCTCTATATTACAAGAGGGGGACAAGATATCATAACCGTCAACCAAGACATGATACAATTTTCCCCCCTCTATATTACAAGAGGGGGACAAGATATCATAGCTATGAACCAAGCCATGATAAATTGTCTCCTCTCTCTATATTACAAGAGGAAGAGAAGATATCATAGCCGTGAACCAAGCCATGATAAATTGTATCCCCTCTTTATATTACAAGAGGAAGAGAAGATATCATAGCTATGAACCAAGCCATGATAAAATGTCCCCTCTCTATATTACAAGAGGGAGACAAGATATCATAGCTATGAACCAAGCCATGATAAAATGTCCCCCCTCTATATTACAAGAGGGGGACAAGATATCATACCCGTGAACCAAGACATGATAAAATGTCCCCCCCTCTATATTACAAGAGGGAGACAAGATATCATAGCTATGAACCAAGCCATGATAAAATGTCCCCCCTCTATATTACAAGAGGGGGACAAGATATCATAACCGTCAACCAAGACATGATACAA
The DNA here is from genome assembly GCA_033675265.1 of Actinostola sp. cb2023. Lineage (NCBI taxonomy): Eukaryota > Metazoa > Cnidaria > Anthozoa > Actiniaria > Actinostolidae > Actinostola > Actinostola sp. cb2023. Next base: position 18,727 of record JAUJYZ010000687.1, read on the forward strand.
TTTCCCCCCCTCTATATTACAAGAGGGGGACAAGATATCATAGCTATGAACCAAGCCATGATAAAATGTCCCCCCTCTGTATTACAAGAGGGAGACAAGATATCATAGCCGTGAACCAAGCCATGATAAAATGTCCCCCCTCTATATTACAAGAGGGGGACAAGATATCATAGCCGTGAACCAAGACATGATAAAATGTCCCTCCCCTCTATATTACAAGAGGGAGACAAGATATCATAGCTATGAACCAAGCCATGATAAAATGTCCCCCCTCTATATTACAAGAGGGGGACAAGATATCATAACCGTCAACCAAGACATGATACAATTTTCCCCCCTCTATATTACAAGAGGGGGACAAGATATCATAGCTATGAACCAAGCCATGATAAAATGTCCCCCCTCTATATTACAAGAGGGGGACAAGATATCATAGCCGTGAACCAAGACATGATAAAATGTCCCCCCCTCTATATTACAAGAGGGAGACAAGATATCATAGCTATGAACCAAGCCATGATAAAATATCCCCCCTCTATATTACAAGAGGGGGACAAGATATCATAACCGTCAACCAAGACATGATACAATTTTCCCCCCTCTATATTACAAGAGGGGGACAAGATATCATAGCTATGAACCAAGCCATGATAAAATGTCCCCCCTCTGTATTACAAGAGGGAGACAAGATATCATAGCCGTGAACCAAGCCATGATAAAATGTCCCCCCTCTATATTACAAGAGGGGGACAAGATATCATAGCCGTGAACCAAGACATGATAAAATGTCCCCCCCTCTATATTACAAGAGGGAGACAAGATATCATAGCTATGAACCAAGCCATGATAATATGTCCCCCCTCTATATTACAAGAGGGGGACAAGATATCATAACCGTCAACCAAGACATGATAAAATTTCCCCCCTCTATATTACAAAAGGGGGACAAGATATCATAACCGTGAACTAAGACATGATAAAATGTCCCCCCTCTATATTACAAGAGGGAGACAAGATATCATAACCGTGAACCAAGCCATGATAAAATGTCCCCCCTCTATATTACAAGAGAGGGACAAGATATCATAGCCGTGAACCAAGACATGATAAAATGTCCCCCCCTCTATATTACAAGAGGGAGACAAGATATCATAGCTATGAACCAAGCCATGATAATATGTCCCCCCTCTATATTACAAGAGGGGGATAAGATATCATAACCGTCAACCAAGACATGATAAAATTTCCCCCCTCTATATTACAAGAGGGGGACAAGATATCATAACCGTGAACTAAGACATGATAAAATGTCCCCCCCTCTATATTACAAGAGGGAGACAAGATATCATAGCCGTGAACCAAGCCATGATAAATCCCCCCCTCCCTATATTACAAGAGGGAGACAAGATATCATAGCCGTGAACCAAGCCATGATAAATTGTCCCCCACTGTGAAGTACAGAATAAAGAGTTTAAAATATTTGTTAATCCACAGAACAGGAAGTTTGTGAAGTCTGTGAAAGGAACGGCAGAAGTGCACAGGAAAAACGTATATTTAGATTATAGGCTCAAATATTTTTTTGTAGATAAGCTTTTTTCAAACACCCGCAAACAGGATGAAAATAATAATGAGCTAGGTATTGTTTTTGTTTGGAAAGGGAAATAATTATAATTCCACACTCAACTGAAATGTCACGTACGTAAACTACAGCACAACAAGCCAAGCAAAGTGTATACTTGGATGGGAAGATTTAATTTTATCATCGTATGAAGTTTTCTATTCGTGTCTCTCATCAGTTATATCCTGATGTTTTATTACTGCAAGCGATTAGTTTCAATTGTATTGATCATCCTTCTTATTGACTAATAAATTTCATACAATGTAATATATCATTTTGGCAATTTTATTTAAAAAAAATTAATTTAAAAACAGTTCTCAAAATAGCTGTTTCGGACTGTTCGAGATTTATATATACACGGGGAGACAGTTTATCATGGGGGACAGTTAATCATGTTACCTATCTATGCTAACTTGACCCCGGGGGACAGTTTGTCATTGGGGACGGTTACGCATATTACACCGGCGCCAGGATTTACACTTACCACGTGCGCGTACTAATTGGGGGAAGCAGCGTTTTATTTTCCATGTTTATATTTAGTTTCTTAGTAATTAGTTTTAGTATTTTAGCTTTTAATAACTTGAATTAATGTAAATTATAGGAATTTTATTATTTTATCACCAGGACCTCTCTAAAAACCACACTTTTGACGAGAGCTTCCTGTCTAAACATTGTTATTAATATTATTTGATTTGATTGTGTAATACATTTTATTGAGGCTCCCCATAAGGGCTTTTCAGCAACAATGTATTAATTTAAAAAAATTGTCATTCACAAAGAAAGAGTCATCCTCCGTCCCTAAGGTCATTAAACAAGCTTATCCACCAATCTATACACTGCTTTCTTAATATGCTCCAGCATGCCTCTATTCTTTGGTTCGAATTACTTCTTCCATATATAAAGCTTCGCTTTTATTTTCTGTTCCTAAATCACAGCGTAGAATTCTAGGGACATAACCAAGCAATAACAGTTGGGTCATTGTTTGTTGAAGAAACCTCAAGCCAGAGAATCCGTCTACTATACCCATCATGAATAGCAAATCCATAACGTTTTATTTTATCATATCCATCAACAATGCAAATAAAATTGGGTCCTGGAGCACTATACTTCCTCGTTAAAATTCGGTTACGTTTCCTTCTTGCTACGCCTTCTTGATCGATGTGTCAACAATTGTCTAACTGTGTCTCTCCTTTCTTTCAAGTGGTGATCACGTATTAGACTTCTCCACATACTACGGTATCCTATGCACTGTCCACTGTTTTGAAGTTCTTGTTGCATAGCAGTTAATAATATATTATATTGGATTCAATATTTTGAGATTCAATTTTATCCAAGATGATTTCAAACTTATTAAATTAAATAACACCACAGGTGAGATAGGAGGCCTGTACCAAGCAGCTACTAAGAAAGGCTTGACGTTAGGTCTCCTAACTACTATGTAGATAAATTCAAGGTCTTCATCTAACAAGTCGTTACCAATTAGAACGTCAATTGTGCTACGAATATACAGTGCTACCTCACCACCGTGTCGTGAACGATCCCGTCCAACAACAATCTAATCATCAATGGTGATTTGCGAGTCAGCAATTGTTTGGTTAGGGCATGAACGTCAAGTACCTGGGTTATAGTTCTTAATCGAATTTCGCCTTGGTGCTTACGCAAACTGACGATATTTAGAGATGCAATTTGTTTTTGCATATTGAAATCAAGTATTCGTTCACTATGTCTGATAAATGAGACGGGTTGTACTGGGTTGTACTGTCAAACACACGGAAGCCCTGGAGGGACATTCAAACTTTCGACTTCAGACTTTGAATTTCAGACTTCAGACTTTGAATTTCAGACTTCAGACTTATAATACGACAGGCACATATCTTAATTTCGAAAGCTCCTGATGCAGAAAACTGAACGTCAGACAAAGAATCAGCATCTTCTGAACGGTCTGGACAGACATAGTCAGTTTATTTATTTCAAGAAATAGTCATACATTGTTTATCCAAGAAGTGGTTATTTTCTTTTAACATTTGTTCAGACTAGATGGCTCTTAATTTTCTTTTTGATGACACGAACTGTTGGCGTTGCCCGAATGCAAGTGCTTCCGGAGTACACTTTTCCCCATTTGCAAGGATATGCGAGGTAAGAGGTTGTTCAAATAGACTGCTTGATTCGTAATTATTTTAATCAAGGCTTCTCATATCATGAAATAATACTCACTTTGCTTAGAGTTCATGGTCTTTATCTGTGCGACAATTAAAACGCATACTGGCTCGCCTTGGGCTTAAGAAGTGAGTTATTGGCAATGAAGAGACACCTGTTAATTGGAGATATAAACCGCAATATTAAGACAATCGAATATGATAATAACACTAAGCATCTGAAATAGTTATGTCAAAAGTATCAATATACTCAACTGATCTAAGAACCAACTAGAGTAACTCTCTACTCTTATTGATCTCTTTCTCATCAATGAACCCGATAGCTTCTCAGCTTCTGGAGTTTGTAGTGTTGGGATTAGCGACAGCAGTATGATCTATGCTTCACGAACACATACAAGTCCTAGATCTTACCCCCGAGATATTTAAGGTAGACAGTACAAGTACTTTCGACTTGATAACTTTATTAGGGATATTTAATTAATTCCCTGGTCTGCAATACACGATCTCATCAATGCATGGGATGCTTGGAAATGATATCTCTCTGTTGCGGATTTTCATGCACTGGCAAAGAAAAAAGGATACTCAATTAATCGGCACCCTCGTAAACTCCCAACATTAAACAAATGATGTGGGGAAGAGGTCGTCTCAAAAGGATTGCTTCAACTACTATGACCTGATCAAATGGTGTGACTACAAAAAGGCTAAAAACCAAGTCACCCATGTGGCTAAGGCTAGTAAAAAGAGTTACTATCATACATTTCTCTACGAAAAACTTGGTAATATCATAGCCAGAAAGAAAAGTATGATTCTAAAGTTATCGTTGAAGATAAAGAAATCCTCTTGAAATAAGCAATGCCTGTAATAGACATTTCACTGATATAGGTCCAAAGCTTGCTTTGGTTGCAAATACTACCAACGATCCAGTAGCGTCACAAATATGATCAACTCTCTTGATTGGGATTCCTTGGAAACGCGAAGGGTTTTAGCAGCTCAGAGATCTTAGCGAAGGGTCTTAGCAAGATCCATGGCGGACTGGTCGATGTGTCTTTTCCATCAGATATGGCTATTAAACGAACTAGATCTGTTAAAGTCGTTAATTTCAGACACTTATTTGTCTTCTTTGTCCGCACCATACCGGTTTGGAACTGTTTACCTGAATCTGTTATAACTTCTAGTGACACTAAGACCTTCAGAGACTCAGCAATGTTTGTGTTTGTAGTGTAATAATTCAACATTTATGTTTATGCTTCTTTATTTTTACTACTTATTTACTATTTACTTATTATTTAGATTATGTGTTTATTTCGTTTTGTACCATTGTTATGTAATCTCGGCGCCGTTGCCCCTCGTGCCGGGATTAGTCTTGGCTAAATGGCAGTTATCATGATTAAAGATAAAGATTAAATACTTATTTGTACTGTTTTGTCAACGAATGAATATTGGATTACTAGGATTTTTTGTTGGAAATTTATACTCAGCCATTAATCATCATTCAAAATCCATTAAACTTGAGTAAGCAAACTATCCAGGACCAGGTTTTAATTGAGGGAAACATAGTTGATTTTAGATATTAAAATATCCAAATGTCAGAACTCAGAACACTATACTGTACATTGCATATTAAAGTTTAAAGTACATTAAGTTGTTGTGCTTTTCACCAATATAATGTACTTGTCTTACAGCTTATGGTATATGTGTCGTTTTAGATTTTTATCTAGCCACCTCAACAGTGTCCGCTGCATTTGTACTTCATGATGAGGGCACACTCTGGCTTAGTTTAGTGTACAAGCGCTTAGTAGGAAAGTATCCGTTAGGTACCCTTACCAGGCGGAACTAACACGCAATATACCAATAGCAATATTCAAAGATATCACCCTCCTGCTGCGATGAAGTACATCACCTGAATTCCAGGAGCCTCACTGCAGGTATGCTCACGACTGGCTTAATAAACACGTTTTCCAAAGAAAAGATTATTCAACGAGGAAGCAACACCACCATATGAGTTTATATTGATGACTCATCAAGTGTCAAATCCTGCAAGGAGCTAGCTGGTCGTTGATTTCTTCAACCATGTAGCACAGGAACGATATGCAGGGGAGTAGAGTCAGTTCGTTGTGCGTTGATAATGACTGCAAATGATGTTCTGTCAGGCTCATCGAGGTAAAGATTTATGTGATTACACGAAAGCAGATGTAGAGCTTGTAAAAAGCCACCCTGTATTCTTAGACATTAAGTTTCGGTTCCAGTATAAAAGTGTATCGATCCGTCATCAGTGTCATTGGTTTCGCTCTGATGGTCTCTTCCGGAGTTCTCGTGTATTATCGGCAAACAACAAACAAAACTTATATCTAGATTGACAGAAATGTATGTTGCATGTTGTTTTGTACATATTGTTTGGTTCAGGCATTCATACATACGTACATACTTCATACACCATCCATTCATCCATTATTTCATCCATTCGTTCATTCATTCATCCATTCACTCATTCATTTATTTTGTCATTTATATATTAATATTAATTATTAATATATTGAAAACTGGAGGGAACTTCGAAGGGTAGTTTATATTCCTTTTCATGGGGAATCCGTGGCCAGCAGCAGCGCAGATGAGGTGAGAACCTACGTACGTCTAAAGGAACAAATAAACTGCCCGGATTTGTCTGGTGCTCTCCTAGCCATTATCAAGACAGGAGTGGATTCCCTCCACTCAAGTTGGGAAAATATAATTTCAGGGTATGCAGATAACGTACAAGAACACTTAACAGCAGCGCTCCCAGAAGTTGTCTATTACCAAGCAGGTAATAGGAAGTATTAATTACAATGATTCCTTGTAATTACATTTGCAAAAAGCTCCAGCCCAACACGCACACTGAGATGGAGGTCAACCCTATACCATGACAACATAGACACAGCAAACTGATATCCTTGGGGAATTTAAAGATAAAGTTGTTAACGCATCAGCGGAATGGCCAGCAAATGAGGTAATATTTGATTACTCCATTCAAATTTATACGTTAAAGTGTCGCGGATGCCCAGATAAAATTTACGATTTGGTGTATTTTAGGGTGTTGAATTTGAAATCTGGAATGTCGATTGTTTTTTGTTCCATCACTAGTACAAATATATTTGAAAAATAGTATCCCATCGTTTATCTTTGATATCTTTCGGGAGTGAAACATTTGCAGTCCAAAAAGTTCTGGTATCTATTAAAGGTACAGGCAACTGTAATAGTCTCCTGTCCTCAGGCAGTCATATCGCGCACCGCAAAAGGGGCGGGTGGCTCGTTTTACGTATACACCTATTTGAAAAAAAATATGCTGTCGTTGAACTTGACAGTCAAGCCTATGCGACCAGACCAAAGGGGAGCATGGGTATGTCAACATATTTTAATTTTGACATGGCCAAGATAAGGTATGCGCTGTACTCTCGCTATATGGTTATAAAAGCACAAATCTACATTCAGATGTTGCTCAACGTGATCATAAACGTGGTCTAGTCGCGAACGTTTGAGTTTATTTCACAGTCAACGTTTTTTGAAATAGGTGTATATGGACCAGGTGATGTGAGGCGGCTAGTCCATGGCTACTGAATACATTTTCACGACAACTAAACCGGGACTGTTACTTTTTATTTATTTATTTATATTATTATTTACAATTACAATAGAGTACAAATACAACCGTATCGTATAACCGTACGTATTTTTACAATTATATAAATATAAACTCTATTACAAAATCATATTAAAACATACATACATTAACTGTCAGAATTTTCTTCTTCTTACAATACATGATTGGCAATATATATAGGGAAGAGAAGAAAGGAAGAAAACAAAATATGAGAGAAGAAAGAAAGACATTTGGAAAAAGGGGACCATTTTAATTCAATAGATTTCTGTACGCGTTTTGGATTTGGTAATACAATTCTTTTTTCTGCTCATATTTACTGGTTGCATTCTCAATAAAGGACTTGAAAGTGTAAAGTTTTTCATTTATAAAGGCAAATGTAAAGGAAGAGTAAATGATTGAGTAGATTGTATGCAAACTTCTGGTACTAAAATAAAGTCTATGTCTATGTCTATGTCTAGATGGTTTTTCTCAATATTTAGGAGAAGGACATATAAAATCAGAGGTAGGGTAAGTTTGATTTCAGAGATTGAATTTATTTCTGACCACCATGGTTTGAAATAATTCCAGAAGACCTGTGCCCTCTTGCAATAAAAAAAAAAGTGTTGACAAGTGTGGCTTTCACGATCAGTGCAAAACGGACAACATTCATTATCTGTTATACCTACTTTGCATAGGTACCTTTTTAACCAGGACTGTTACAGCTTGTAATTTTAATTGCTGAACTGTCACTCAGTCATTGATGCTCTACTTTTCCAACTAGTCACTTTCAGCTATTCAAATGCAGACAAAAACTGAACAGTACACTGAGAAGGCCGGAAGGCGAAACATGTCTGAACTGAACCTAACCATAGCTGGTGCATCAGCTATATTTCAACTGTGTCCAATTGCAGAAACGTCAATTACTTAAACTCGGAATCTGCAAGAGAATATAAAAATTGACCAGACCTTAATAGTCAGCCACAAAGACTGTATTCCATGTGCAGGGATGCGTAACAATGGGTATATAATAGACACGAACAATGAGTTTGGGGCAGTTGACGGTTGAACGGCGGACTAACTTCACTGATGATTAATGACGGACCAACAACCTCACCCTCAACCATGAGGCCAAAAAGCAGCTCCAATTGTCGTATTGCCCCACGATAATGAAGCTAGACCTGATCCAGTAGCTCAGGAAGAACCAGCACAGGAAGAACCAGCAATTGCAGGACCAGTGCAGGAAGAAGCACAGCCAGCTCTGACTTTTTCGGTTAGGATTGACTATGTAGAATAATGCTATGGTTATTTCGTGCCATTATAGGACTGGTTCTACATGTAGTCGGGAGCCTTAAATGAAGTGTTTTGGTCAGAAATATGTATTTCCATTTCAAAACCGTTGGAAATTTGGAGTTTTCGTCGGTAGTGGCCGGCTATTCAAGATGGTGCTATCCGGTAGAGGCCAGAATTTGGTACTGGTAGAGGCCGGTAAATCTTTATGCGCATGTTTGTTGGTTTTACGCTGTGGTAGTGACCTTCTAGGTCGTGTCCGTTGGAGTTTCGGTAGTGGCCGAGATCTAGAACTGGTTTGTTAAGAGACTGAATATGTTTATTTCACGTTTAACTCTCGGTCGGTGGCGGTTGAGGCTGATAAATCATGTAGTTTTGCAGCCTTGTTTTCGGTGGTGGCCGAGAAACATTGGCAGACATTGCAAGGGAAAACTAATTTCATCCTTTTCTCAGAGTTGGGAGTGTCCTAGTTCAAAGAGGCCAGCTAGAGTAAGATTTCAAATTAACATTTTAGGCGTAATTTTGTTTAGCAGTGTTTTATCTGTTCTTAGTAAAGATATGCGGTTGTAGTTTTAATCGTGTATTTGCATAGAAGTTATTTATCGAGCTATTGACGGCCTTTCATATGGCTTTGTTTCCTCTAATGAGGGTACTTCACTGACGTGTGTGCCGGACTACTGGGATTGTCGGGTTCCCATGTTTGTCTTGGGTCTTAAATTTAATGGGGTTTATTGTATATGCTGACTCGTTAGGACCCGTAAGTTTATTTGCATTTTTTTAATGAGGTGCACGGATTGCATATTGGTCCAGAGGGAGCTGTATATTTCTGTATTGTTTACCTTCAGTGTGGTTGCAGGTCCACTGGGACTCGTTAGTTTTCACGTTATTTGCGTTTAATAAAAGCGTTTGCTGTCATGTAATTTGATTTTATGACGATTGAGAATGCTTGAAGTATTACGAAAGACATTCAGTTTCCTGGATGTGAACTTATGGCTTTTTTATTCTTGCCTATTCTTCAGATTGTTGCGCAGGTGAGGGACTTAAAAAAAGTAGATGCTCTGAAAGTTCAGACTTCTGCAGTTAATGTAGAGTCGTCTTTGGCCTCAGCTGGCCTCAGGCCCCAACAGGTTTAGAGACCCCTCTGCAATTATGGCCGCGTTACATAAATTAGCGGACGATGCGAGGACTACAGGCCACAAAAAATCCAAGGAGTATGAGGCTACCCTTCGTCAAGCGAGACCTTGGATGTACAATAATCAGTTTGGCGACATTATCATCCGGCTGGTGGGATATAAGGTGGAAAGCAAGATTGCCACGGGAATCGCCAAGATGACGAAGAGTTCGGTAACTCCTAGTCCATTCTACCCGTATTCCAGACCTCAGCATGGTCGTGGAAGGGGAAATAGAGTTTGTGGCCAGTGTGGCCACTTCCAAAGGCATTGCCACATCCGCCAGGCTCCCCTCCCCCTCCACAGTAAAGTAGTACAGTTATGAACGTATGCATGCGTTTCAAACCTATTTGTTCCACCAGACGGTTTTTCGTTCCATTTAGTCATTCCTTTTGTCGTACCTGGGTGCGGGCGTCTAATGCCTTTTATGCCCTTCGGGATTGCCTAGGGCCGACAATTCGGTGGGCCGCGCCTCGATTTCTTCGCAAGTATTTTTGCATTTGCAGCTTGTTTGTTTTCGTTTTTTTTGTTGTTGTTTCCTTATGAGCCTCGTTTCCTGTTCTTTAGGAGCCCCCGGCAAAACGTCAAAAACGCAATTTCTCCAATATAGTAAGTGGGTCCTTTAGGAAGCCATAAGTGAAATGGTGTAACTGGAAAGGCGAGCCCATCGATGTTTTCGGCCCTGGCCCCGCACCTACATTAGTAGCAAAAACAAAAGTTTTGGCCTACCCTTGTGATGCGGTCTTTAAAAAATCCAACCTTTTTTGTCTCGGGGGAGCTTCATCGTCACGCGGAGCAGTGGAAATCTATCCCCAATGCTCCCCAAGAAATTATTTCATACGTTATTAAGGGGGTGGACGCATGGAGTTTTGTGAGGCATTTCAAAGGAAACTTTGGAGGCAAAAACTACTGCCTTCCCCATGAGATTTTTCCTAACAGCCGTACGTTTTTGGTATTTGAAGAATTTATCTCGAACACTATCTTAGAGAGGGTGGCTAACGGGTCCCTCCGGTACTGGGGCTTAAATTGGCGAAGTGGAGCCACCTCATTTGGCTATGCCAATTACCGTTGAACTGACCAAGCCCCGAATGTGCCATGATGAGAGATTCTTAAATTTATGGATAAAAGACCTCCTTTTTTACTCTCGATTATCTGTCAGACCTCCCACGATATGTTGACCATAACCATTTCCAGACAGTGTGTGATGACAAGAGTGGCTACGACCATGTTTCTCTCACCTCCAGTTGTCAGACGTTGTTCGATCTATCATGGATAGGATGTTACTTTGTTTATTTCATGTTACCCTTTGGTTGGAAAGCCAGTGCCTACATTTACCATTCCACCGGTCTGATCGCTACAAGTTATACCCGCTCTCTTGGGGTTGTATGCAGCCAATATCGACGACAGACATATAGGGCAGCTCGTTACATCCCCCGCGTGCCAGTGGTCTGATTTACAAAAAGCGGAAGCAGCATGTTACATCACCGTTTCCACTTTGACTTCTCTTTGGTACACCCTCGCTCTGTCAAAATCCTGTCTCATTCCCGATCAATCAGTTAGATTCTTGGGGTATTTGTGTAACTCACGACTGCGTGCCTTTATCCTGCCTAAGGACAAAAAGCAGAAGTTCACTAAGTTAAGAGAAACAATATTGTCGCAGCACGAAATCGACCTTAAGTCCTTGCAAAGATTCGCTGGTAAGACTACCTCGTTCTCCATAGCCGTTCCTGCAACACAACTAATTTTAATTAATTTTAATTATAACTCCAAAAGACAAAGATAAATAATTTTGTAAGTATTTCCATTTCATTTTGAGGAACATTTGCACTGCTAAATTTGATTGAAATTGACAACAATTTTTTCATATTGGGAATACATCAGGGGTCGGGTATACTGGGTAACCTTCTTATTGGGTGCGAAGGGGTGTAATGTATTTTAAAGGGGACTTCGTGTCCTATTGTACAGCACCTGCCTTATGGGCGAATCTTGAAAATAAAAAAAATAAAAAAATAAATAAACAACCGTTAGTCCTAATTAGCCTCGCAGAACTTCAAAGCTGCGTTCGACACCAAATGAGCAAGTATTTTATTCTAACTAATATATCCTCTAGTTATCAGATCGACAAAAGTAAATAGGAACGAAACATTTATATATTCCTACCAGTTTAATCTCTCAAACATCCGAACGTTTATGGAGTCAAGCGCCTTGGTTGTAATCGGTAGTCTCGCCAAATGTGTTTGATTGACGGAAGAGAATCGCCAAACTCGCACCAGGAACTGTTCTCTATCGGGCGCATAGTAATGAAATCGGTGGTAATGGTATGTTTTGTGAAAGACTGTTGTGTTTTACGAATGCTTACTGTGTTTTATGAAAGACTGTTGTGTAATTCACGAAAGACTTGTGCTGTACGAATGATTGTTGTGTCTTGTGAAAGACTGTTGTGTTTCACGAAAGACTGTTGTGTTGTACGAATGATTGTTGTCTTTCTGAAGGGAAATTGATTTGTGTTTTGCCCTTGTGGGCCACCGTAAGAACTTAAACTGCACTTTTTAGCGAAACGTTTTTATTGATTAAAGTGTTGAAAAAAACAAAAGTATATAAATATATTGAATATAATTTTTTCGTGAAATATTCGCACGTATTCCATACAAAACCAAATAATATATTGACGACATAATAACAGCTCATTGAGTGAGTTGAATTTGATAAGTTCACACCGACGTAATTGAATTACCAGTTTTTTGCTAATGTTGGGGGGGGGGGGGTTCGGTCTTGGGAGTATACCATGTACTTTGACCGTTACCACATAATAACTATTCAAATCGACCAAAAATCCCACGGAGCACAAAAATGCAGACACATGTAAAATCCGTGCTTGAGACCCAATTTATGCTGCCATTCCTAGGGAAAAAACCCTGCTGAGACGAGAGGAACCTTTGACAAGTAAAACATAATAGCGCAACGACCCGTTAGACCAGCGCGACTGGCACAGCCTCAGACCCCTGTACAACCTCCACTGGTACAACCTCAGCCACCTGCACAACCTCAGGACGCTCAACCAGCCGCTCAACCAGCTGTTCACACTGTCGGCGCACACGTTACACCACGTTACACCACGTGTTTCACTTTATTACTTGGGCCATTCGGACTGTTTATTCATGTTTTGTTTGGCGGCTGAAGTATCAGTGTTCAAATTTATTAGTTGGACCACACGTGGATCTCAATCTGGACTCAATCGACAAACGATGGACCACATTACTAGCTAGAGAGTCCCGATATGGCCGTCAGAAATCCCGAGTGTCTCAGCAGCTGGACCGTTTCGTCTAAAAGCATTAATGTTCGCCACCCCACAAGACATTGTTCGTTTTCTGGTCTGGAAGGATAGGACCAGGAAAACTAAGGTACACACTCTCGGGTGCCTGAACAGGGGACTCAGGAGCTCGTACCTGTGTAACTGCCTGCTATCCCTTGCCGTAGTCTCTGTTGATTCACTCATCGGTAAATCAAGAGCAAATTTTAAGCAGAACGATCGGGTAGGGGATTGGGAAGAGAGACTTGTACTGGGTAACCCGGCAGCCTCCCTGCCATGAGGAGCTCAGGCTTTGAAAAAAAAAGGTCTTGTTAGGTGTGATCTAGGAGTTAATTGGCGGCTTTTATGTTTACACTGTTTGTTAACATTGTCATTAAACACGAGGGCGCACTATAAAAGGAGAGGTAGGGTAAGTTCGTTGGATCTGTCAATCAAATCTACCGAGACGTCACAGAGAGAGGATCTCAAGAACTGCAAGCTCTATAAATCAATCAAAGGAACAAGAAACTGTGGAAATAAGTACTAAAACGCACATGGATAATTTTTGTTGTACAATTCACTATCACTTTTCACTTTGGTAAAATAAAATTCTTATGGTAATTTGAACTGGAACCGTTATAGCCGTTTTGAAGTCGCATGGCTCTAGTATTCTGCTTATATCGTTTCTTTCGTAGGTTATCCTAAAATTTATCCGCCAAGACATGGAAATGGCACTTGCGAATTAAATATACTCACAGCATAGGTTTCGAAACCTTACCGGCTTTACCATAAAAGCTAGTACAGAGATGTACAAATCTTCGACACAAGACGCCTTCGCGGCGAACGACGTCGTTCTTCTTGTTATGGTGACGACGAAGACGAACGTAACTTGTGTAATGAAAACAATACTCTTGTCGCTTTATGTAGAAATGACCGAACATAGTTTTATGCTTGGAAATGCTTATTACAGGCAAAAAGGATTTCGCTTCATGACTTTGTATGCCTGGATAAGAAGTACGGATGTTGATTGTTGTGATACATGGCACGCGAAATTCAAAACATTCTTCAGTACGCGTGGCGCGACTGAAAATCGTATATATAACTACCGAATGCGAAAAATATTGACACGTCCGTCTATTATAACTGTTTCAGACCTAAATTTACAAATTCTTCATCGACTTTGCTGTTGAAATGCGACTTTATTAAGAAAATTATTTTACCCCGTTGTTCAGCCATGTTCAACCATTGTCCGCCATATTCAAACTCATTATTATTCAAATATTTGTGGGTGGAGCGATGCCCTTTTATAGTGCGCCCTCGTGTTTAAGGGACAAAGTACATCATCTACTTGTCTCAAGCGCTGCTTTGCGGTTTGTGATGGAATAACATGAAAATTTATAAAATAATTTAGATATAACGCGCGCTCTGATTGGTTAATTACTATGTTGATAGGAGGCTATGTCAACATGGTTCATGACCTTGAACAACCTTGAAGCGATGCAGTGGATTTGATTGTACACGTTGGTCAGTTGCTATGCTCTTTTCTCCCGTTGCTATGTTATGGGTCACGTGATATCGACTGAACAATGTATGGCGTCTTTTTTTCATGGTCGGCTTCTCCCAAGTGCTGTGCTCTTTTAGAGCTTATAAATATGTGTAGAGAGCTCTGATTGTGTCTAATTTGAAATAAAACTATATAAGGGTCGATAGAAACCTCAATTGGATAGGAATATGTACATTTCAGGTCCGTTTATGGCGATTTACACAACCCACATTCAATCAAATACTGATTTCCAGAGGCCTGGATTTGAGACAAAACTGCACTTTTATGGGTGGGGAGGGTAGGGGACGTACAAGTCTTTGGTTTTAACTTTGGGTACCCCGGAGGAAATCACAATTCGACGAGTTATTCCGATGAGTTCGCGATTTTCGCAAAATTTCCTTCTATTTACCTTAATATCTCTTTGGAAATAAGCTCGATTGAACTATTATCCAGTCAAAGTTTTAATTACAAATGTATTCAATCGAAAAGACATAAGTTTGACTCATAATTGTCAAGGAGAGAATGAAGAGAAACGGCGAAAGTGAAACTACTTTGGTGTGTGATTCAAGATGGCGACTCAAAGTACCTTTGAAGAAGTTTTGTGCAAACAAAGTCGCAAATGCTCGAAGCTTGCCGGACACAAGGGTCGCTGTAATACACAGAAACAACTGAATCCTTTTTGGGAGTCGTCTAGAGTTTACCAACTGAACACAAGAAAGAGAAAACTACTCGAAGAGGAGCATCGTGTTGAAGATGAACTCAAGACTAAGGAATCGTGTTTGAAGGAACGCGAAGATCGTTTTTTTTTTTTTTTTTTTTTTTCCGAAGTAGAGGCTCAGTACAAGTTAAGAGAAACAGGTAAGGGCATTTATATGAAGTCATTCAATAGATTTGGATTGCGTGAAAGAAAAAATAAGTTTTTGTTGTGCAGTGTATGGTGTTTAGAAATCCATAACATACAATCAATGTCTCATATTGTTCTCCCTCATTTTCTTCAGATAATGAACTCTTCGAACTACGAAGTACATTGCAGAGGTCTGAGGCACAAGTGAAGGAATTGGAAGGGAAGTTGTTGGCTGTGACACAACAATTGGAGCAGCTTAAATGCATGGTTTCAGCACTTGGATTGGATAGCAAACAATTCTCAAAATCTAAAAGAGAGAGCAACAGTACCTCTAAAACAATGATAAGTGACTCCAGTTCAAGCACAAGATACAGAAGAAGAAAAGAATCTGAAAAGGCACTGAAGTTCATACATGGAGGAGAGTCTGCCTCATTCTATGGTGCATGGGATTATATTGCTGCCAATGCTCCAAAAGAACTTGTGACTGAGTTGATTGTTGGATACCGAAGAGGAAATCATCTCAAGAAAATTTTTAGCAATGCTATAAATGAATACCAAATGTCTCCTGAAGCTTTAAAACAAGCAATAGCAACGAAATACCAAAACCATCTATCCCGTAGGAAATTCACACTTGTATGTAAAACTCAGTCATCATACTTTAACGCAGAGTCTGAAACATGGCTTCCTCGAAATGTTAACTGTATGGGGATTGACTTAAGAGTGCCTCAGTCTGTGTCTAATTCTGCAGTGGATAAATTTGTGAATAGCTTAGACATTGGAAATGTCACGCAGTTGCCTGGTGTTGCTGGAGTATCAAGGACTGTCACAGGACTAGTGTTTATGGTAATTGATCTACACCTAAGAGTCCCTCATCTATCCAAAAAGCTTGTGTGGTTTAATGAGCTGGAGAACCATTTTGTTATCCAGTTCTCAGATGACGGAGCCCCAGAAACAAGTCAATTGACAATGTCAATTGGTAGTTTAACCATCTGGAACTTTTTTTTTCTCTTCCTTTTCCTTTACACTTCTAAATAGAGTAGATCTTGAGACGCCACACTTTTTACGATTTCGTTCACTGTGAGGTTGCTGAATTGCTTTAAATACTGAACAGATGCTTTAGTTTTTGGTGAAATTATTTTTCGATCCATTATCCATTATGGCATTATTTTTATGGTCAGTTTTGAGGCCGCGCAACTTGCAGTCGAGAGATTTTTTTTAAACCCGGCAGACAAAATTATGACAATCTATTTAACAAGAATCTGAAGTTTCGTACAAATCGTACGATTTTTGAGCGAACATGAGGACAATATTATGAAAAACCACTGTTAGAAAATCGGCCCGTAACGGCAAACGCGACTGAAAAATAAAATTTTGAATACATCCTTAAAAGGCTACATGTTTGAGTTATTACATGTGTTAAATGCAGAAATATCCGAGTGTATTTGACGCGATACGAGCGAGTTTAAAAAATCACAGAATGCACTCGCAATTATGTTGGGAGTCACCTTAAAGACAATTTAGTATCTAAGAGTGTCATCTATTTTGTCGCCAATTGTAGAACTGCCCAAAAAAAATAAAGAAAGAGACAATGAAAGTGGAGCCAATTGAAATGGAGGAGATTATGGTAGTTCTGGAATCATCAGAGGAGATTATGGAACTGGTTCTGGAATCATTAGATGAAAGCAGCGACGACATGGCCAACGACTCAATTCACAGATCACAGTTACTCGACTTCTGATAATTAAGTGGGAACTCAAATATATTTTACACTACATGATTTGAAAGCTCTGGAAAACGAAAGAAACGAATATTGTGCGAAACTGCATGACAAAGAAAGTTTACTTCGTGAATTGTTTATCAAAAAAGTTACCAGAGACGATCAATTCATTCAGTTTTATACGGGCTTGCCTAGTTTTAGCTTTAGTAATGGGGTTTTTCCAGTAATTACTGTCACCTGCAGCAGAGAAGTTAAAATATTGGGTCAAGGGAGAGAGCACTAAAAGAGGAAACTACTGGGTATTTATACGTTGTTGTTTTATGAAAAGAACTTAATGTTGCCATTATACTGATCAATTTGATTTATTATCATTATATCTGTAATTTTCAGGAAGATTCAACTCATGAAAAGACAGGACCAAAGTACAAGTTGACAGTTTTCAAGAGTTTATGGTGAGAACTAAAGCTTGGCCTTCTAGGACAGCACCTATCTACGGAGCCCCTGAAGGGCCATGTCTACTCTTTTTCTATAACCAAAAGTCGAGTTAATTATAACTCAACTTTTTCAGCGGACGAGTTATAAGTCAACTTATAAGTCGACTTTTTTTAGCGAAAGTCGCATGACTTTTGACTTTTGCGGGAGACTGGGACCTAGTTGTGAAGCTCTAGCGTGTTGCCAGGTTGCTTTTGATAGTATTATAGATTTCACTCCATTAGAACTTTATTTTACGCTTACATTTGAGTTGAGATTATGGCAGATGGTGAAGAGGAAAGTGATTCAATTGACCAGGTATGTTGTTGTTGTTGTACATCTAATGTTCCACATGTTTATTAAAACACAATCAAATTTGCTGGCAGGGTTCAAATAATAAGTCTTAAACTTAACTTAAAAGCAGACACAAATAAGTCTTAAACTTAACTTAATACCTACAGTACATTTTGAAAAGCGTTGAAAAGCCTATTGTCGAGGAACATGGCTCAACAACAACAACACTCCAGATTATTTAACACACTCTTTATCAACTTGTAATCCTATAAAGCTTACATTTATAAACTGACTCGAACACACATTTACACCCTGTGTCATCTAGACTATTATGGTCTACATTTTTTACATGCATAATTAAATTAAATAATTAAATAATAATAATAATTATTATTAAATTTTAATGTTAATTAATACGTAACAGTTTAGCGATTATTGATTTAATAGTCACAAAAATGATGCAATAACATATTCTCAGAAAATGTAATTTATTCAATTCATGTAAGCTAAACAAAAATATCAGAGAAGATTATAGCCGTTTATTGTCAAGTCGTCCAATAAAATCTGTCGCATAATTAATACAAATCTCAGTACATGTTAGTATAGGTAATCAAATGAGAACAAGTGCAATTAATGATTAACACCACAAGTGATGTTTGAAAATTTTTCCTTAAAATTGCATGAGACATTAGGCGAGTGCTATTTGGAACAATTTCCAAACATCTCGAGTGGTGTTAATCATTAATTGAAAGAGTATCTCTTATGATTACTTATTAATCATATAACTGAAATATTTCAGTAGAGTGCAAAATTAACGATTCATTTGCACTCTGCAGTAGAGTGCAAATGAATCGTTTAATTTGAACTCTACAAGAGGCTCTTAGCCAATCAGAATCGATACATTTTAGTTACTGAACTGAAGGCTTTGGAAATACATGTAGCACAGGATTCACTCAACTGTATCTTGGGAAAGGACTATTGCCTTCGCATGCTGCATTTGCTCGATGGCCAGCTGTTGGCAAAGCTGTAAGGATATCACCCTACAATTATAAATGAGTCTTTTCAACCAGAATTACTACAAGAGAGTCAGTGAACAGATGGCTGTTTCCGTCTCCTCTAGCTTCTATTGCACTAACTTTGATAGTCCTATATATACATCAACTGTGTCTGGTACATAAAGAAATGGCCCACAAAAATATTACTCCCTTAATATTGTTACAAAACATATAATAAAATGTTGCCTATTTTGTGTGTGCATATATTGTCAAAATTACAAATTGCACAATATGTTGTTGAAAGATTTAAGGAGGAAAAGGTAAGCCAGGCTTGTTATATTGTATTGTCTGAACTGTGTTTAAATTTGGTGGTCCTGTAACTTATCAGATGCCAACAACAAAAACAAAATACAAATAAATTCCCGAGAAAATTATTATTGCCAAAATAAATATGCTGAGAAACAGGTTAAAACTTTTTAACTTTAAACAGTGTCTGGAATTTAGAGTGTTTAGCAAAGTAAACAGCACATACAGTATAATCATTAGTCAAAGAAAAACTTCACTTCTTTGTATTCTAGATGTCCATTGCAGCAACTGCACATGCAAAAGAGGACGATTTGAAAGAGCTTGGTCTATTGAGAAAGGGGGACATCATCAATCTCAAGAGATACTGTCAAGAAAAATTGAAAGACAAGGAACAAAAAGGAAAGAATGAGGAGAAGGTAGCCCTTTTGGAGAGCATTTTAAACAAAAATAAATCAAAGACAAAAAACTAGAATCTTCAAGTAATTCACTGTTGCCAAAAATGAAAATGAAAGGAGAAGCATCAGGAATCAAAGTGTCAAAGAAGGAACAGCTTGGGTGGATCCATTATAATGAAAACCAAAAAAGCTTTGTTTCTGTTAGACAGACTAGGGGAGGTGGAACAAGGGATATATACCTAACACTGGACAAAAGAGGAGGTGATAGAGATTGGAAAAACCTTGTTTTACCCTGAAGGTATCAGTTTTTTTGGTAAATTGGAGGATATGGAGTTTTCCCTTGCTAATTACAAACACGAAACAATTGAGACTATTACTGTTAACAACAGCACTGCTCCTTTCACAATGGAACGATACATGTTATCCACTAAACTACCAAAAGTGCGGTTGTACTTAGCTTTAAAATACAAAAAAGAAAAGGAAGAACTTCCCCAAACTCAACCAAAAGACTATGATGATGATGAGTTTGATGAAGTTGTTCTTCTTCAGCCAACTTTTGAAACCACACCTATCACAGTCGAACAAGACGTTTTGCAAACAGATAAGACAGAATATGAGGTTGGGCTGTCAGATCAAAGCTTGCCTGATGAACCAGGTGCAGTTAATAATCAGCCAATGTTTGACCTGAATGAAACCAGGGCACTCTAGAGCCGAACAGGATAAGGAATTTTTAAAAAGTGTTAATGAAGACAGAGCCAAAGCAGAAAAACGAAAACAAGAATTATTGGTAGAAGTCCAAGAGGTGGAAAAACAGGAGAACATAAGGTAGTCCAGGCTACAGAGACTAGCTGATGAACCCATTCCTGGTGATGACACAGTCCTTATACAGGTTCGACATATGACCCTTGGAAATATAAGACGCCATTTTCATGCTAATGATAAAATGATGTCTGTGTATAACTGGGTTGGGTCAACTTCTCTTCTTCCTGTCCACTTTCAAATTTCCAAGGCCAAGTTTTTAAACCCGAGCAATCAGTTATGGATGGTATCAATTCTACATTAAACATGACCCGAGTGTGCAGCCACTCCAGGGTTGGAGGATGATGAGATAATTTCAAAGGGCTTGGGCTGCCTGAAGAGGACAACAATGACACCATTGAAGATTCCCCTGCTAGTCATGGAGAATTGGAAGCTGAAGCAGTTCCCTTACCTCAAGTAGACCACTCAGTGTAAGTACAATCATTTATGTACAACAGAATGCATTATGGTATAATTAATGTGAATATACAGTGTAAAGTCTTGCCGTCATCTCAACATGATACATGTATGTGTAATATGATGGTTCATTATTGCTGTTTATAGAATTTGAATTGTAGAGTTATTATAAGGGAAGTGGATTTCCCTGGAGTATGCTAGTGTGCATGTAATAAGCTATCCTTCTGTTGGTCTTCTTCAATGTGGACGGCCCAACATTCCCTATAAACTGGCACTGACGAGAATAATATCTTTGGGAATGTTCTCTTTGGCTTACGGTTGGAGTTCTATATATAAAAGGAACTCTACGAATGCGGCATCGATTGCTCAAGAATTGAGTGTGATACTCCATCATACAAAACGCGTTTAAAACGCGTTCCAAACGCAATTTAAACGCGCATAAACCCAATTCAAAAACGCGTTTAACTTAGTAGAAAATACTTGAAGTGAAGCAAACTGAACTTATACTTATTCAAGTCCGTAAACTTATAATCGCAATGAAAACTCATTTCGTGTCAGGCAAAGACTTTTAATCACATTCCATGGTTGTGTCTTAAGAATTATATATCGTATTTCATGTGTTTATTGCTAGAAATAACCCGCTAGAAGTTGTTTGAAGCAAAGGTTTACAAGCGAACTGACTCACTGTTTACGATCATTCAAGTCCGTAACGGTCGTTGTTAACTTAGAGCTGATCGCGTTATAATCGCAATGAAAACTCACTTGGCGTCAGGCAAAGACTTTTAATAACATTCTCATGTTGTGCCTTGAGAATTATAGATCGTATTTCATGTCTTTCTTTGTAGAAATAACCCGCTAGAAGTTGTTTGAAGCAAAGGTTTACAAGCGAACTGACTCCATTGTTTATAATCATTCAAGTCCGTAACGACGGCGTTGACTTAGAGCGTCGCGTTATAATCGCAATGAAAACTCATTTGGCGTAAGGAAAAGAGTTTTAATAACATTCTCATGTTGTGCCTTGAGAATTATAGATCGTATTTCATGTGTTTATTGCTAGAAATAACCAACTAGAGGTTGTTTGAAATCAAGCGAACTGACGGCCGGCGTTAAGTTATAGCATCTCGTCATTGCCAACGTTTTGTGTATCATACTGTACGTACGTACATTTTATAAGTAATGTGTCCGTTTTGTATCAGTAGATATAGATACTCGCCGAGATTTAAAATAGTATTACATTAATTTATAGCAAATAATGCAATAAAATTATTTTAGATGGATTTTTCGCATTACTGACATGCGCAAAATCCTACCTCAACACATCCCACATTCGAGAGAAGTCTTGCATTCATTAGTAGGTAGCCGTTAGGCTGATCGAACTTTCTGCCAGTGCTCTGCAAAGGTCAGTGATGCTATAGTAACTGAGACCATTGCAAGACATATTTTACCGGGCAGTCTATATCACTAAGATCAAGTGTAGAATCTGTGATATATTTTGAGATCTACCTGATTGGCACTAACAGACTAAGACTCTTCGACTTGGCCGACAGAGTTTCTTTAAAAGAGAATGCCATCCAACTTGTGCATGGGAGCAGGAGACCGACGCTCATGCTCAGTAAGGCTTGCGCTCGAGCATGATCTCACAGGCAAAGTATTACCATCTGACGTAGCTGAATTCCTATACGGAGAAACAGAATGCGAGGAGAGATCAGTGAAGTGTATCCAGACGGATAAGGACAATTCAATCGTGGTAACATTTGAATCCCATGAATATGTAGATGCAATTTTGGAATTGGGAACCATGACCATTAATGGTTTCCCTGTAGTTGTCTCAAGTGCTGACGCGAGACGAAGGTACATCAAGGTATATTACTTGCCATACAAAGCAAGTAATAAAGATCTGCAAGCGGCATTGTCCGAGTTTGGATATGTATACAGCGTTCGAAGAGACAAGATGCCTAAATACCCTGGAATCGAAACAGGAGTACGAACGGTAACTATGGTCGTAAACCGTGAAATACCAGGGTTTATTAAGGTTATTGGCTGCCAGGTGAAAGTGTACTACAGGGACCAGAAACAAACGTGCCGTAAATGTGGGAGTACTAGCCATTTTGCTAAAGACTGTTACGATGTTGAGTGTTATAGATGCCATCAACCGGGACATGTGTCAAGAGAGTGCCCTGAAGGGTTCAACTGTATTCGGTGCGGGCAGCCGGGTCCTACAGGTTGGACCTGTAAGAACTCTAGAGGTTGTGTTTATTGTAATGGGCTTGTGTTCAACCACCACACAATGAATGACGTCCATAACAACATTTGACAACATGTACTCATTAAACTTCCGTGAATGTAATTCGAAAATGTAATTCGGCTTTAATTGCTTTCTTATTTTTATTTTTTTCCGTTGTACATAAAATTCCAGGAATGTCTGTTTCGATTGGCTGAAAACGGGAGCGATGATATCCGAACGCCTAATGAAGTAATTCCGAAAGCATGATTCGCTCAAACGGGTCAAATAGTTTTCGAGCATATATCAAACTAAATCCGAAGTATTATTCGCTCTAGGTTCGAAGACTAGAAGTGCTGGGTCATCGTTAATAGAAGTGCTAACTCATCGTTCCACGACTACCGACTAGAAGTGCTGTGTAGAAGCTCATGCTGTATCGAGAGAGAAGCAGTTGTGTTTAATATGCAGAAGAGAAATGATGTTGTATCGAAAGCAAGCCATCGATCACTTCCTTTTAAACACGCTCATTTCACACACAAACGCATTCGCCGATTCGTGTGGGCACACGATTCGGAGATCTTTATCTATGCTCACCGACACATAGTCTCCCTCGTCACGCAACTGTCATTGTCATAATGCCCGAGTATACGCTCATTGAGCGTATAGTTTTAATATATTCATTATAATATGCATTTACGACTACTTGAAGACGTTTACAGAGTGTAACACACATTTTAGTGTAATTCGGTTACACTGGTGCATTTATTACAGTGTAAAGCGATGATTGAAGCCTCCTTTCATTACTTAAGGTGGTTCCCGCATAATGAATGACCGGTTTGCCGTATTTTTTAACTCGCTCGCTCCGCGTCAATATTGCTTGGATTTTATTGTGCTTAACACAAATACTAATTCAACTATTCAGCCTTTCGACGGTGTATTCAAAAGTATCATTGTAAGCCGCGTTTGTGAATGCCAGCTGATATTCAAACGACACTATTTTCACTAAAACTGCTGCCAAGCGTTATTCCCTCGTACGATTTTTTTTTAAACTTCGTGAACGGCCTTTTAAGGTCCCTAGTAATGTTCTGACGAGGAAAGAAAAAAATTGTTCGAGCCGAAATCACGTAACAACCGAAAGGTCAAAATTTTGACAACAAAAATATGAATTGGTGATTTCGGCTCGATCAATTTCCTTCTTACTTCGTCAGAACATTACTACGGACCTCAAAAGGCTGTTCACGAAGTTTAAAAATAGTTGAATTAGTATTTGTGTTAAGCACAATAAAATCCAAGCAATATTGACGCGGAGCGAGCGAGTTAAAAAATACGGCAAATCGGTCATTCATTATGCGGGAACCACCTTAAGATAACCAAAATCATAGAAATATCACTCCTCGCCCGTCATCAATGTTGAGGGTAGCAATGATCGCCGTGTTCGATTTGCACCACAAATCAACATTGTCGTTGGGTTGGGGGGGGGGGGGTAAAAAGACCTTTTGCTTGCGCCACAAAATACCATTATCAATGATTTTCAAAGCATTAGTGTTTCAAAGTAAATTGGCGCCGATTGTAGCTTCGAAAAAAAGTCTTCATTTACATATTGGTATTACCATCTGCATGACGCGCAATGATGGTACGAAACTAGGAACTCGTAAAGCTGTGCACTATTGTATTATACAACAGTAAGGACTGCATAATGAAAAATAAACGGAGATAAAGTCAAAGACTGCAACATAAAGACTACTTGTCTTGTGGTCAGCGGTATTATATTCCAAAACACTATAAAAATCTGTCACTTAATGTTGTTAACAGAACCTTTAACAAATCTAATAATTGTCTTAGGCAATAATTGGTGTAATAGTGGTGAGTTTACTTGCATATAAATTTATCAGGCGAAAATCGGTCAAGTTTGAATAAATGGCGAAAATTAACAAATTTGAGAAATTACTGTTTTGAATCCAACTGGTCAAATTTCACTTTTATATGTTTATCTTTAACCGAAAATGTATGTTTAGGCAAATGCTTTATTACAATTATCTTGTAAAATTTAATTTTGCAAGCGACTTCCACTAAACTAAAGGCCCTGGCACACGGATTCAACATTGTATTCAACATTCGTTCGATTTTGTTGAATGCTGTTGAATAGAAGTTGAATTATGTTGAACACGCGGTGGCAAACGGGTTTCGACAATGCTTTCAACAACGTTTCGCAAGAGGTATTTCTATTGTTTAATTTAATTAATGCACAAGCGTGTACTCAACAATGTTGAAAGAGGGTGGCAAACGACTAAATGCATTCAACATTTCCGAGAACAAATGAAATGTTGAATCGATGTTGAAGCAAAGTTTAAACTCTTTTAAACTTCATTCAACATTGATTCAACACGTTTCAACACTTTCAACATTGCTGAAAGCGGGTGGCAAACCGTTTCAACATCGCTATTCAACAAAACTGAACGAATGTTGAAGACAATGTTGAATCCGTTTGCCAGGGCCTTAATGTTTGTATGTCAAAACATTACGAGGTAAGAAAAAAATTGTTCGAGCCGAAATCATGTAACAACCGACAGGTCCAAATTTTGACAACAAAAATATGAACTGGTGATTTCGGCTCGATCAATTTCCTTCTTACTTCGGCAAAACATTACTAGGGACCTCAAAAGGCTGTTCACGAAGTTTAAAAAAAATCGTACGAGGGAATAACGCTTGGCAGCAGTTTTAGTGAAAATAGTGTCGTTTGAATATCAGCTGGCATTCACAAACGCGGCTTACAATGATAATTTTGAATACACTGTCCAAAAGCAGAATAGTTGAATTCGTATTTGTATTAAAGGAGCACTCTCACAGATAATGCATTGCGCGCCTTGAACCCCTCAGCGCCATTTTCGTATGATACGAAAATGGCGGATTTCTACTTACCACACGAGAAGGAAGAGTTTCTCTGGAGAACTCCGGACTTGCCATTGCTGATCCGTATCGGAATTCGAAAGGCGAACTTTTCACATGTACTTTTCACATGCGTTCTTGTCAAATCTAAGTAGTATCCCGTATGTAAACAATAACACGGCGCGCAATGCATTACCTGTGAGAGTGCTCCTTTAAGCACAATGAAATCCAAGCAATATTGACGCGGAGCGAGCGAGTTAAAAAATACGGCAAACCGGTCATTCATTATGCGGGAACCACCTTAAGCATGTTTTTCATTTTCAACAATTCCTAGTGGGGATTATTTCATCTTAGAACTGACTTTGAAGCCATGGAAAAAAGCGTCGAACAGCCAAAGTGAGGATGAAGTGAAGAAAATCGAAATTTAAACCGGCAATTCGTACATGCAGGACTTTTCATGAATTTAAATTCGAGAAGACGAAATGCAACACCCATTTATGCAAAAAAAAACACGACTTTCTAGGTCACGCTTGGGGAAAAGACATTTATTTAGTCAGTTAAAGTGCCTATCACCCATATTTCTTTTATTATTTAGAATGAAACTATAACTTATATGGACTAAGAATTTCGAAAAAGAAATGGATTTTGGCGCGTTCTTGTATGTTTTATAAGACTTCAAAGGACAGAAAACTGTCTAATTTGGGATCCCTGTGCTTTTTGACCGAGTATGGTCAATCACCAAGAGGTCTGGTCTGTGACGTAGGAGGAGTGAGTTGTAATTTATTCATGCTGAATTCATACTGTAGATGAGTGCAGAAAAACTACTGTACTGTTGTTTATTGAGCATTTCGAGACGAAAATGCCGTATTATTGCTGTATGAATGTCCCTGATGCAAAGAGCAACATCTCAATTTCCAATCGATGACGAAAATCGTCCTTCAGAGAGAAAGAGAAGAAGACTTTGGGTCAACTTCGTTCTGACCAAACTCGCGGCTTTATTCGGAAGCCCCGATGACTTCGAGGAATGCGGTTCCTTCAATTCACGCTACAATAAAGAAACAAGCCACCGAGTGTAGTACATGTAGCAGTGCCAGTACCCAGTAGCACAGCCACAAGTTCAAACTCAAAAGGAAAGAGAGAACACCGCCATGTGAGTAAAAGCTACTCAGTCAGTCACTAAAGCTTACATAAGACATGGTGTATTTACTAATGCCAAACATTTACTGTCTTTACTTTCTTGTAGATTTGAAGGGATTTGTCAAAAAAAAGACAGCCTTGTAGCTGAAACCGTCGTTGTGAGCCTACACCATCGCTGAGGTCGAAGACGAATTGAAACATGTGACTGTTGATGTTGTTGTTGTAAGAGAGCAAGATCTGTTGAATTTGTAAGTTTCTAATGGCTATTGAACACGATTGTATTAAACGTTTATTAAACTCACTACTGTTACAGTTATTTTTATTTATTCTTTGTAAGACTAAGACGGGATTTTTTAGTTCCAAGATGCCTATCAGTCAAACGCCAGTGCCTTGGCAGTGTATAATAATGAACAATAATAATATAATAATAATAATAATAATAATCTGCCTTGGCAGTGTATAATAATGAACAATAATATAATAATAATAATAATCTTTATTTTAAGTGGGTTTACAAATACAGCAATTACAATAAACAATTATTGGATGCGGTTTTGATGATATCCTGAATTATCAATGTAAAGGTAAGTTTATTAGCCGAAGCCCTAGGCTGAGGCCAATAACATTTGCCGAGACATTGATAATTCCGGATATAACCACCAGACCGCTGAAATATCGCTGGCGCGCACTGATAGTTAGAATTATCTGTAGGCTCTCGACCAATGAGAATACAGATACTGAGTACAATGTATAATAACAATACTGGTTTCCAATTTGGCCCACTAGATACATGTACAATAACTACTGATTACAATAATTATAGAACAAAATTTAACACTAGTTACAATCGAAAACACTGACAAATGAAATAATAATATTCCCCGAAGTGGAGGTGTAGTGGTGGATAAATTACCAAGCCACGAGGTAAATAATCACCACTACTCACCGACACTGAGCGGGATAATAATATTGTTTTAGTATTTACCAAATCAAAATTGCTATCCACTGATTTGGTAAATATTAAAAATAGATATATACATATGGGTAGCTTGGAGTAACAAACAAAATGTATTGTAAATTGTAAATGTTGATAATATCTCAACAGGACTACATTGATGACATTTACAATACACATTCCTAGAGGCTCAACAACAAAAACCTAATAGCAACCATCGAAGAACTTGAGACTATGATGCCTACCCTAATGAATGTCATGCTGGAAAAGCAATCAAGATGAGAAGCTATTGACTTACGGGAGGAAAGAAAAAGCATGGTTGTCGTAGATGTACCCCCAACTTCAGCAGGTAAAACACAATATACATGATTTTATATTTCATGATCAAAGTTTATCACTAATAAAATACAACATCACATAAATGGGTATTGATAATTTAAAAAGTTAGATAAATGCAATGTTATGGTTACCGTACTCTGAATTACACATGACTTATGTTTACATTTGTACATTTCAGGGTCTGGACGACAAACAACAAGGGATTGTGAAATTAATATACCAGTCACAAACAAAGCTCAACCAGGATCCAGAATTTGCAAAAATCCCATGAAAGGCCATAAAGTTAACATATAAAGGACTGCCCAAAAAATAGCAACTTAAATGAATGAAACAATATGTACATCTATAATACATGTTCTATTCATGAATGCAATTCCATTTCATCATCTTGAAAGCCCACAAAATGTTCCTTGATATTGTTTGGTCTAAATTTTGTCCTTTTGCATGATAAGCACATGCAGGGAGTGGAATCCTGTTTTTCCCCACACAGCCATGAACAAGTTGGGTCAATTCTCTGTATGCCACACTTCTCATAAACCTAAAAAAAAGTCAAATCAATCAATCAAAATACACCCACTTACACATTTAGTACTACAGACTTGTGTATCTCTGGGATGAAACTATGAAGTTTGCAGTGACATTAATTTATATGCATTTTAAGAACCCTTCATTGTAGTGAGTATTATATTTATAAATAAAAGATGTACAAATTCAAATTGTTGGGCTCAATTGAAAATGTTGAGTTATTCAATCTGGTGGAGTCTGCACTTGGTACTAACTTGGAAGTTTATTAATAGGGCCACAATGCATTGCTCAATAACACTCATTCATGGAGTTTTTCAGAAATTATATTCTACTGATACTAATAAAAAACAGTATCGGTTATCATTATTCAATGATAAGTAAAATAAATCTGCTAAATAGTTGCTGATCATTTATATTATAAAAGGTCTTATAGTATAGCTGAGATTACTAATATTGCAGTATTATACAGGCTAAGAAATTATTGATATCATATACTTATATATATATATAGTACAGTGGTATTTCAGCGTACCGTAGTACCCTCATAGAATACCATACGAAAAAGTGTTATTGGCTGACAATGCAGAAGAAAATGCGATCATAATAATAAGGTTTTTCACTGAGCTTATTCTAAATTGAGTTGCCGGAAGGGATACCCATATCACGTATAAATGATACCTGTACATCGGTTTCCCTAGATCTCGCTTCGAAAAGTATTTTCCAAATCACTACACTTACCAGTTGTCGAGACTCTCCTTTCCTGCTAATCTGTCCTTCAAACCTTCCAGTCTTCGTTGCTTTTCGGCTTTTGAGTATAAAGTAGGTTCTATGCCATCAAATATTACATCGTCTTCGTTGTGATCACTCTACTACTACTAGATACGGCTGGCAGCTTCTCGGTTTCAATGGGCTGATATTAACCCGGAATGAAGTAAGATATCGAGCCCGTATTTGAGTTAGAGCAACCAGTTGGCATTTGGCAAGCAGAGCGGCAGCTTAAACGGACTTACACGGACTAAACTTTCTCTATCACTCCCAAACACTATCAAAATGGCTTCACAACAAGAAACGACTCACTCCTCCTACGTCACAGGTACCAGTCCCCGTCCGCACTCGGCCAAAATTGCCATTTCCAACTTTATGAGCCATTAAAAAATACAAGAACGTGCCAAAATCCATTTCTTTTTCGAAATTCTTAGTCCATATAAGTTATATTTTTATTCTAAAAAATAAAAGAAATATGGGTGATAGGCACTTTAAACCGTTCAATGTCTTGGAAATAAATTCAATCGGACCAAAGCGAATACTTGTATTGACATTTTGAAAGCGTTTCAAAGCATTGTGAGAAAAGAAACTTTTAGAAAAAATATCACATGTTCCTGGAGGGTCGAAAGCTTCGTTGACGGTTGAATTCGATTCTCGACTGCTTAGCTTGGCTTTCAATACCTTGTTTTGTTCAAGGAATATAATACATCAATGAGTTACATTGATGTACTTGTATTCTTGGAGAATTACAGTGAACGAACATCACTCGTGAACACTTTCTGTGCGATTGTTCGAAGATTTAAGTGAAAATCCGTAAATTGAATCAATTCTACGTATCTTCGAATCTTAGATGTTACTTTCTTGCAAGTTTCAATTCTTGCAAGTGAATCAATAATAATAATGTGATAGCTGCCACTCTAATACACATTAGTACACCCTAATTCCATTGGGTTCTTTTGTTTTCATATGACTATTATTATTACCACTAGCTAATGGTTTCTGTTTCACAGATTTATTAGTGATAGTGCTAGCAAGTGAACTATTGATACCGTGCTTTATTTCATTGTGGCTTTACTGCTTATATTTTTACTGTTTATGGTTTCAGATGATAAGAATAATGCAAGAGAGAAAAATACATGTAGTAACCCTGTGCTGTCATCCCTTGTCAAGGTAATAATTTGTTGACTTCTACCATTAACAGAAAGACAAGGAAGTATGGATATCTTTCATGTACCGGTTTACGTTTTGGTGATTTGCAGGGCCACGATGGAGGCTGTTTAGCTGTTGGCCAATGAGTGGCAGTGGCTTATAATGAAGGTTAATACATTGGTGAAATAAAGGCAATAAAGACCCGTTTTCTTGACCCAGAGGATGTAGTCAAAGTCAACTTCTTGAGGAAATACGATAAGTATTACAAGTGGCCCAAACAAAAGGACAGTGACTGTTCTTTCAAAATTCATCTTTTGCTCTAATCCTGAAGTTGAAATGGTTGGTGCAAAATTTCTTCTGGCAAATGAGGAGCATATCTTACAACTCTATAAAATATATAACAAAACCTATATGGGGAACTAATATTATTATTGATTGATTGATTGATGCAGTCAATCTCAAAAAGGTTGTCCATATCTAGGCATATATTTTAAAACTGTGAGAACTGTCTCTTTTTTTACTGGTCCCAAATGGCAATTGGTTATATCCAGTAGCAGAAAGACAAACACAAATTAATTAGAAATCCAAACTTGTAAATTTCTATAATTATTATAAATAAACTCATTATGAACTGATGAACATGCATGCACGCAACATTTAGTCATGTGTGCCTGTTGTTATATATGTGCAAATCAGTAAATACACAGGGGCGGATCCAGGAATTCAATTGAACCTGTTGACAATTGAACATGTAAAGTGTGATAAATTCCAGTATGTAATTCAATATGATGATTAATGCAAATTATGGAAAGTTTTGCGACTTGTGAAATAAAATTAGTTGAAGCATGACATCGGTGAGAGTACACATGACTTATTTTCTGAAACGAATTGGAACAGAACCTATATGATAGGGGCGTCCGTATCCACCGACCCTTTCCCCTGGATCCTTCACTGATACGTTAACCAAATTGGTAAGAGTTTTCACTATTTGCTGCTTGATTTATGATTTCATTCTTGAGGTCACCAGAAACGTTATTGAATAAAAAAATCATCACCAGTCACGGACTTTTCGTGGACTTTTAATGTACTTTTCATGGCCTATTGCCTTTTCTTGTTTACCCCATGAATATTACTGAAGATCACGCATTACCAATTTTCATGGGCCTTCAAAATACGCCATTAATATTTTCATATTACCAGTCATGGACTTTTCATGGACTTTTCATGTCCTTTTTCTTGTTTACCCCATGAAAATTACTAAAGTTCACGCATTACCAATGTTCATGCGCATTCAAAATACCATGAAAAACCTATGGACATTTTTCATGGAATAACCATGGGTTTTTCATGGGCCATGAATTCCAAATAATCTGGCCACAGTCAACAAATAGAATTCCTTTGTATTTGGTCCGTTGATAGGTATTACCGAGTTGTTGAACGCGATGGGGTTTGTTTTTAAAATGGTTACTAACAGCATTCAAATTCATGACTAAAATATACTTGGTTCCGCCGATTTTGCTGAAACTTGGTTAGGAAATTCACCAAGTCAATTGAACACGATTCACAAACTTTTACGCAAAAATATCGGACATATTTTTTTTTTGAGCCCATTTAAGTAGCGAGAACAAGGTCCATTGTAACTTCGATATCACTAAAAATATTTGCGGAAAGGGAAATCGAATCATGTTGTAATATTGCCAAATAATAGCTTCAACTTTCTCCAAGTCTGATAGTCCATCACGCGAATATTAAAAAAGTTATGGCCGAAGTTTTATTTCAGACGAATGCGCCTGGAATTTCGACGGAGCCACCTTAACTGGCCGTCTCTCTAAAAACCTCTCAGTCGTTTTCGCTTCTAAAATAAATATCTCCCAAACTCTAGCTAATGAAAGACTATATCAAGGTTATTACTAAAACGGGTTTGGTTTGCTTCAAAATATTTTTATTTTATTTTAATTTATTTTTTGAAATGATTCCGTCTGAGAGCTGGTCGAGAGGTCAAATTTGCATGAAATTATGCACTTCTTTACGGCGCTGTACAAACTTCGTCTCGCATTATCCAGCGAAACTTTTTATATCATGTTGTAGATAAATGTATCTAGTTTGTCTAGAGGTAAAGCGTTATTCAATCGGTTCAGCCGTTTATGAGAAAATTAGTTGATAATTAACCCCACTAAGATCTAACTGAACGGCGGCTCAAAATTACCCAATTTTACTCGATTATTTTGCAAAAGTGGCACATCGCTGGACTCTCTCATTGACACAATCGGATTGAACATCATTTCATTTACACAAATCTGTAAAAACCTGTGTACGTTTTGGATATTTCAAAAGTTACGACAATTTCAGTTGGTGCATGTTAGACGATTTACGAATATTAATTAGGTGCAATATATCTCAGATATCTTATCCATATGAAGTTGAAAACAGCTTACCTCCTTCCTAAATCGCTCATGTTTCCCATTTTACCCATGCTAGACTTCATTCCAGGTCAACATTTCCAAATACAGCGATTTAGGAAGGAAGTAAGCTATTTTCAACTTCATATGGATAAGATATTGCACCTAATTAATATTCGTAAATCGTCTAACATGCACCAACTGAAATTGTCGTAACTTTTGAAATATCCAAAACGTACACAGGTTTTTACAGATTTGTGTAAATGAAATGATGTTCAATCCGATTGTGTCAATGAGAGAGTCCAGCGATGTGCCACTTTTGCAAAATAATCGAGTAAAGATGGGTAATTTTGAGCCGCCATTCAGTTAGATCTTAGTGGGGTTAATTATCAACTAATTTTCTCATAAACGGCTGAACCGATTGAATAACGCTTTACCTCTAGACAAACTAGATACATTTATCTACAACATAATATAAAAAGTTTCGCTGGATAATGCGAGACGAAGTTTGTACAGCGCCGTAAAAAAGTGCATAATTTCATGCAAATTTGACCTCTTGACCAGCTCTCAGACGGAATCATTTCAAAAAATAAAATAAAATAAAATAAAAATATTTTGAAGCAAACCAAACCCGTTTTAGTTTTAACCTTGATATAGTCTTTCATTAGCTAGAGTTTGGGAGATATTTATTTTAGAAGCGAAAACGACGAGAGATTTTTAAAGAGACGGCCAGTTAAGAGGGAATGTCCACTCATACCGAGCAAAAGGTGGCACATGACGAAAAATTAAAAGTCTTCATATTTTGTCCAAAAATACCCTATTATAGTCTTAGAAACGTGGTGGGATTTGTTTGTGAAAATATTTATTTAAACGCCAAAAAAATATAAAAATCCGTGACGACGCGTACCTTGAAAACACACGAAAAAATCGCGAGTCATACCTCCTCGTAAACTTCGCTATTTCTGCTTCGCATCAGAATAAAGTCCTAGTTTGACCTTGCAAATTCGTAGTCGAAGTGTTTATGAGTATTTTGAATCCAATTATAAACCTGTGTCTTAATTGTAAAGGTCACTGCGAGTCGCTGAAAATCACTAAATTTCGCCTCCTCAAAATTATTGTTTTGGAGCAGTTTTTCAAAATAAAGTTTCTCCTCTCGGTATAATTATATTTTACTTGAAATTTAGATTTTTTGAAAGTAGAAATGCTACTATAAAAGTGGGTATGAAAAGCTTCTTGGGGCTTTTTATCAGCGTTGAAAAATAAATATCTTAAAATGACACTAATCCCAACATTTAGCTGTCAACAACTACTCACAGTCGGCACATACTTTGTACCAAATGACCGAAAGCTCGGCGATTTCTTCTATTTTCTTTGGTATTCAGTTCTAAACAACAGTTGTAACATCGTATTTAGCTGACCTGAATTATAAGGGTCCATAAATGTCATAAATATATCAGTGAGTCTAACCTTATTGTTGACGTGCGTGTCAACAAGATCAGTTAACTTAGATTACCTAAGTAATCAACTTGCAATGATCGAAAACGACTCATGAATATAATTATTTTGCATTGGAGCTTTTTAAGCGTGTAAAAGATAATGTAAAAAGACATCGACATTTTGTGTATATCAGTCTTGGGTTGAGAAAGCTAATTTATGCAAATAGTGCCGGGAGAATTAAATATGATTGGCAGATATTATTTTGTTCAAAAACAAACTTCTGTAGTTTCAATTCCATAATTTCTCAAGAAAAAGGACTAGAGTTCTTCATAGTTTTGATAGTGGATCAGCGCTTTACCGTGGTATAGTAAATGGAACTGGTCATTTGTTCCTTTCAAAAGCTGGTTGGAGGCGTCAATAATGCGCCTCCGAGAAAGACGTTTCGGAACACACTCGCAGTGTTGCAATCAATGGCTCAGAAGTCGAGTTCATTTTAGCACGCGCTTCAGTATTCACATTCCCGCATGATATTTCCACGTTGAGCATCTGTCCTAGCCCTAGCCTCCCCCGCAGACGCTTTTTAGGTGTTCTTTCGAATTCCGTCCTCCAAAGAGTCTGCGGTGAAGGCTACATCTGTCCAGCTCGTTGTTCCTCTTTGGGATTTGGCTACGTCCACCTCTCTGTAACAGCCTTTATTATATTTTTTGTCAAAAAATGCACGAAATATGCACAAGAACGCGCGAAATATGGGACCGTATTTTGGGTAGTTACTGGCTTTCCAATCATTCATGCAGAATCGTATGATGAAAATTAACCAATCAGCGTGCGAGAAATTGACAGTTTTGGTTAGCGCGCGCTCGTACAGAAATTTCACTGTAATTTGTTGTTTTTCTTTCACCAGAATAGCTAGTTTCTTTGACAAAAAATATAATAAACAACTTATTAGTCGGCTAAGCATCTAATACGGCTGTGAATTTTTACTCGTGTATTTTGGCTCGCCTAAAGGCTCGCCAAAATACCAAATGACTCGTAAAAATACACAGCCGTATTAGATGCTTAGCCGACTAATAACCTCTATATATTTGTAATATTGTGTAGAGGTGGCCATTGTGTAGAGGTGGGCGTTTTGTAGAGGTGGCCGTTGTGCACTGTTGGACATGTGGCCGTAGTACAGAGGTGGCCGTTGTGTAGAGCAGCAGGACTGTGCAGAAGTGGCCTGGGCCGTCAGAGTCGGGCGAGTCAGACAGGAGGCCGTTGTGCAGAGGTGGGCTCAGGTGGCCGTTGTGTAGATGTGGCGGTTGTGTAGAGATGGTCGTTGTGCAGAAGTGGGTGGTTGTGCACTGATGGACGGGTTGTGCAGAGGTGGCCGTTGTGTAGAGGTGGATGTTGTGTAGAGGTGGGCATTGTGCAGAAGTGGGCGTTGTGCAGAGGTGGCCGTTGTGCAGAAGTGGCCGTTGTGCAGAGGTGGCGGTTGCGTAGAGATGGCGGTTGTGTAGAGATGGTCCCTTGTGCAGAAATGGGCATTGTGCAGAAGTGGGCGTAGTGGACGGGTGGCCGTAGTGCAGAGGTGGCCGTTGTGTAGAGGTGGTCTATTTGCAGAAGTGGGCCTGGCCTTGTGCAGAAGTGGGCGTTGTCTAGAGGTGGCTGTTGTGCACTGCTGGAAGGGTGGCCGTTGCGCAGAGGTGGCCATTGTGTAGAGGTGGCCCATGTGTAGAGGCGGCGAAGTGGTCGTTGTTATAGAGGTGGCCGTTGTGCAGAGTCAGACGGGAGGCCGATGTGCAGAGATGGGCTCAGGTGGCCGTTGTGTAGAGATGGTCGTTGTGTAGAAAAGGTTGTTGTGTAGAAGTGGGCGTTGTGCACTGGTGGACGGGTGGCCGTTGTGCAGAGGTGGCCTTTGTGCACTGGTGGACGGGTGGCCGTTGTGCAGAGGTGGCCGTTGTGCACTGGTGGACAGGTGGTCGTCGTGTAGAGGTGGCCGTTGTGCAGAAGTTGGCGTTATTGTGCAGATGTGGCCGTTGTGTGGAGGTGGGCTCAGGTGGCCGTTGTATAGACCTGGTCCATGTGTAGAGGTGGCGGTAATTGTGTGGAGATGGTCGTTGTGCAGAAATGGGCGTTGTGCACTGGTGGACGGGTGGTCGTGCAGAAGTTGGCGTTGTTCACTGGTGGACGGGTGGTCGTTGTGTAGAGGTGGTCGTTGTGCGGAAGTGGGCGTTGTGCAGAGGTGGGCGTTGTGTAGAGGTGGCCGTTGTGTGGAGGTGGCCGTTGTGTAGAGGTGGCTGTTGTGTAGAGGTGGCCGTTGTGTAGAGGTGGCCGTTGTGTGGAGGTGGCGGTTGTGTAGAGATGGTCGTTCTGCAGAAGTCGGTCGTTGTGTAGAGGTGGCCGTTGTGCAGAGTCAGACGGGAGGCTGATGTGCAGAGATGGGCTCAGGTGGCCGTTGTGTAGAGATGGTCGTTGTGTAGAAAAGGTTGTTGTGTAGAAGTGGGCGTTGTGCACTGGTGGACGGGTGGCCGTTGTGCAGAGGTGGCCGTTGTGCAGAGGTGGCCGTTGTGCAGAAGTTGGCGTTATTGTGCAGAGGTGGGCGTTGTGTAGAGGTGGGCTCAGGTGGCCGTTGTATAGACCTGGCCCATGTGTAGAGGTGGCGGTAATTGTGTAGAGATGGTCGTTGTGCAGAAGTGGGCGTTGTGCACTGGTGGACGGGTGGTCGTTGTGTAGAGGTGGTCGTTGTGCGGAAGTGGGCGTTTTGCAGAGGTGGGCGTTGTGTAGAGGTGGCCGTTGTGTAGAGGTGGGCGTTGTGTAGAGGTGGGCGTTGTGTAGATGTGGCCGTTGTGTAGAGGTGGCCGTTGTGTGGAGGTGGCCGTTGTGTGGAGGTGGCCGTTGTGTGGAGGTGGCCCTTATGTAGAGGTGGCCCTTGTGTAGAGGTGGCCGTTGTGTAGAGGTGGCCGTTGTGTGGAGATGGCCGTTGTGTAGAGGTGGCTGTTATGCAGAGATGGCCGTTGTGCAGAGGTACGTGGCCATTGTGCAAAAGTGGACGTGTAGAGGTGGCCATATTGTACAGAGGTGGACGTTGTGCAGAGGTGACCGTTGTAGACAGGTTTCAATAACACTGATGAAATGTAGGCCGTTACAGAGAGTTGGACCTTAACAGAGGTTGAACAGCATACCATAGAGGTTGTATACTTTAGACTTATCAAGGCAATGTTCTCAGTGAGCTCTACTTCTGAGTCATTGATTGCAACACTGCGAGCGTGTTCCAAAACGTCTTTCTCGGAGGCGCATTATTAACGCCTCCAACCAGCTTTTGAAATGAACAAATAACCAGTTCCATTTACTATACCACGGTAAAGCGCTGATCCACTATCAAAACTATGAAGAACTCTAGTCCTTTTTCTTGAGAAAATTATGGAATTGAACCTACAGAAGTTTGTTTTTGTAGAGATATTATCTGCCAATCATATTTAATTCTCCCGGCACTATTTGCATAAATTAGCTTTCTCAACCCAAGACTGATATACACAAAATGACGATGTCTTTTTACACATTTCTTCAAGGGGATCACAACCAACGCTTAAAAAGCTCAATTGCAAAATAATTATATTCATGAGTCGTTTTCGATAGCTACAAGTTGATTACTTAGGTAATCTAAGTTAACTGATCTTGTTGACACGCACGTCAACAATAAGGTTAGACTCACTGATATATTTATGACATTTATGGACCCTTATAATTCAGGTCAGCTAAATACGACGTTACAACTGTTGTTTAGAACTGAATACCAAAGAAAATAGAAGAAATCGCCGAGCTTCGGTCATTTGGTACAAAGTATGTGCCGACTGTGAGTAGTTGTTGACAGCTAAATGTTGGGATTAGTGTCATTTTAAGATATTTATTTTTCAACGCTGATAAAAAGCCCCAAGAAGATTTTCATACCCCCTTTTACAGTAGCATTTCTACTTTCAAAAAATCTAAATTTCAAGTAACATATAATTATACCGAGAGGGGAAACTTTATTTTGAAAAACTGCTCCAAAACAATAATTTTGAGGAGGCGAAATTTAGTGATTTTCAGCGACTCGCCGTGACCTTTACAATTAAGACACAGGTTTATAATTGGATTCAAAATACTCATAAACACTTCGACTACGACTTTGCAAGGTCAAAATAGGACTTTAGTCTGATGCGAAGCAGAAATAGCGAAGTTTACGAGGAGGTATGACTCGCGATTTTTTCGTGTGTTTTCAAGGTACGCGGGGTCGTCACGGATTTTTATTTTTTTTTGGCGTTTAAATAAATATTTTCACAAACAAATCCCACCACGTTTCTAAGACTATAATAGTGTATTTTTGGACAAAATATGAAGAGTTTTAATTTTTCGTCATGTGCCATATATTTCCGATTTTGCTCGGTTATGAGTGGACATTCCCTCTTAAGAGATAATTTTTGTAAATATCGAGAATTTTGTCACCAGTTTCAAAAAAAACATTTCTCTCATAATATGTTTCTAGGTAGCCCTAGGGTAGGGATGATTCGTAGTGTAATTTGTTTATCATAAAGAACTTTTATTTTTGAGAAAAATCCAAAAGTTCATATATGCCATATCAGGCCTGAAATTGACCAAAATATACACCGGTCCACCGTGACTCGTAACTTGTCTTGTGGTCCATAAATATCAAACCTAGACTATTTTAAGTCCAGAATCCCTAAAATGATGTGTTTCTTGCTTACCAGAGCTTAATAATGTGTTCTTATCTTTATCACGGAAGAGGATTATTGTCCAAGAAAAGGGCATAGTTTTTAAATTGACAAACCTCTGATTTAGGACCAAATTTCAAATATTTTTTTTTACCATGTGCCATAGCTCCCATTTTTTTTCTAACGTCGTTTGCAGTTTCATTAAATGTTGTTTCAAAACATACTTGAAAACTGACTTGGGTTATTTTCTCTGCGCTCCAAAACAAGCCTTTGAATTTGACCAATCTACATGAAACTTTGTGGTTGCTATGGCAACAACAAGCCCGTAACGAGTCAATAAAATGCTATTTTATGATTTATCGTATATTCAAAAAACAAATACAAGTTAGAAGAAGGTTTCAGTTAGCCTCCTTTGCAGACGTTGTGTAGCGCTTCCGGTTCCCGTCATTCCTCCATTAACGTCTGCTAACACTCGAACAACATTCCTTTCTACATTGTTTTCTATCAACCAATCAAATTGCTAGGTGATATGTAAATTTTTCATTTTCCCACGTTTGTACATGTGTCGCGTGAATACAGAAAATACGCCAAAGAAAGTCTTAAATTTTGACACTATATATGCAAGTAGGAGGAATCTAAGAAAAACCGTACAAGCCTAAAGGATATTTGGTAGAAAAGTCTGTTGGATATTCTCTATATTAGAAAGACTTGATGGATTAAATGAGACCTTGCCGACTACACGTTTCTAACTTAGAACTTTATTTCAGCTTTTAGTAGAGTGGTTCAAGTTTCAAGATGGCTGTAAAAATACTAATAAAAGATGAAATGAGTTCTAAACGTGTAGTTTCCCATGCCAAAATGCTAAGAATAGACCTGTCAAACGTCGACAAATTGCATGTCAAAACCATAACATTCACGTCAACAATCGAAGCCGCCGCCAGCAAACCTATAAACGCTTGAAACTAGATTTGATTCACTTTAATTGTTATATTAATACGAGATCAAACATTAAAGGTATAACCTGAAACGGGACCTGAAACTACTAGCGATGTTCCCGAACCAGTCAACCAGTGGGAAGATTTATAGAAACGTCTTTCTTTTCTAAAGTTATCAATGGCATCTATGGGCTTTTTCTGATGAATATTGACTGACGTATTCATACAAAGAACTTGGCTTACTTTTCTATAACATTCATCCATATGCTCACTGTCCACCATCGCTAGCCTGCGTAGCTTGGCGGTTTTTACCATCGCCATTGCCATCTTGTTCGCGGAAAAGACGGCCAAGGTCAAGGTCGTACCCACAAGCTTTTGTGGGGCTTTCTCTGATTGGTCAAATTCATAGAAAGGAATGTTGTTCGAGTCTTAGCAGACGTAGTGGAGGAATGACGGGAACCGGAAGCGCTACACAACGTCTGCAAAGGAGGCTAGGTTTCAGTAAGCAAGACAATATTTATAGCTATCTAAAATGCATTTAATTCAATTTTAGAATACATTTCTTATCTAAAATAAATCAGTGGCTAATTATTCCAGTCTTGATATCACACAAACGTGACAAGCGGAGGCACTTCTACACACTCTAAATCCTCAAATTTCACTCTTTATAGGCACTACATCGTTAGCAATAAAATTATTAACGTTATTCTTTTCGGAAATCGTAATATTGCGCATGAATATTTTTGTGGGATCAGTGTACAATCCAGCATGTTCAGTTGCGAAAATGAACGCAAATGATAAAAATCTTCCACTGTACCGTATAGCCTGCGTAGCCGGCTCTGGAGAGGGGAAGGGATTGGGGGAGAGAAGGAGGGGGAAGAGGGGGATTGGGGAGAAGGGAAGGGAATGAGAGCCTGCAATCAAGCCCTGGGTTTTTTGATAACCCGCGGCCGCCAGAGGCCGCGAATTTCTATTGGTCTAAATTGACCAAAGTGACATGTGATTAACAGTCAGATTCTAACACATCCCAGACCAAGCCAATCCTTTAGTATTTTATAAATGGATGCGTGAAGTCAAGAATGTAATTTATTAGAGAAGTTCAATTAAAACAAGAGCAAGATCAAGCCGTAAGGGTTCTTTTATCGAGAAAAGATGTGCTTGGAGTTCTTCTAACAGGGTACGTTCGGAAAAACTCGAAATTTTCAAGCTTTTACCGGGCTTTTACTAGCGTTAAGATGGAGAACAGGCATGGCCGTGTTGCGGTGATTTTATCATTGAAGAAAATGAACACTCTGGGTTACCTAGCTGCTCACTTGCCCAATCTAACGGCGGAAGACATTAAATTGTGCAAGTTCAAGTTGTTGCTGCGGCTCAGTTTGGCGTGTATCGTGGCGTCCTTGAACGTGAGTTATGGCTCAGATAGATAGATAGACACCTTTATTTAAACTCAAATAAAGTGTAAATTATTACTTCTTGACTTTAACGACCCCAAAGAAAATTTGTTGCGTTTTAGTTTGGATTTTTGTCGAGTATTTACTATTTTTGAATTGTGGGGTTCTGCGCGTGAATTTCACGGAACTTGCCCCTTGACCTCAGGTGCTTCCTCTCCCTTCCCCAAGAGCCAACCACGCAGGCTATGTACCGTATGACGATCGTGTTACGGTCGTGACACGACCATGCATGACATTTTCTATGGATCGAATAGTTCAAAATTACCATGGAATGGCATCAAACCAAGTTGGTGGATCACTATGTCAACTCAAGAACTCACAAGTATCACATTAAAAC
Organism: Actinostola sp. cb2023; assembly: GCA_033675265.1. Lineage (NCBI taxonomy): Eukaryota > Metazoa > Cnidaria > Anthozoa > Actiniaria > Actinostolidae > Actinostola > Actinostola sp. cb2023. The sequence goes on from JAUJYZ010000687.1 coordinate 60,863, forward strand.
TAATATTGATTCGGAGGACCACGGACAGTCTGAAAATCAGGCTAACACTGTTGGGACCAGCTCTTATTGTGCACCTTAGTGGCAGACCATTGAACGTTTTGGGGGGAGGGGGGGGGGGGGGTGTTTCATTTCGGTTCAGAAATGTCTTTCTTCCGGACCCATAATACCAGGAAACACTCAATATATTGTTTTCCTATCATACCACTGTTCATGATTTTTTTTCGACATGTTACCTTCTGCATAATTTTTATTCATAAAACTAGCTAATTTTATGAGCATTATGTTCAACAGTTTCACACTGAGAAGTTTTATAATATTTGTTTATTTGTTTATTTATATAAAGCACCATTAAACTTTCAATGTTTTGTTAGAACTGAACGTGAAAACAATGTGATGGTGCCCCTTTGCCTCCTGATTGCTGTTGCAGACCACTTCCTGGTCTGGTACACGCTGGTACACAGTGGTAAACGTCTGGTAGAAGGGGGAGTGAAATTTGGAAATGTTCTAATGATACCAAAATAGTTTAAATTGCGTCGAAAATTATTATTTTTCACAATAAGGAGAAGAGTATTGTGAGGGCACCATCCGGACGAGCGGCGAAGGTCCGAGCTCCTAGGGGGGTGCGGAGGCATGGTCCCCCGAAACGTTTTTAGGTATAGAGTCTCTCAAATAGCATTTCCTGCCTTCTGAGAGGTTTCCAGAAAGTTTAAACTGACAGAAAATTGATCTTGTGGCCGAATTGTAAGGAATTTGAGAGGCTGCAAATACGTGTAAACCATATCATGATGTGTGTTTCCAATTGTTGTCAATTCGGTGTTCTTTCAAGTAAATATCAAGTGAAAATTTTTATAAGGACAAAACAAGTGATCTTCCCTTCTCATACTTCCAAAACCAAGTGAATACCCACAAAATCCTACGATCCCCCACCAAAAAAAACGACCCCGGTCCCCTCTTTCAGGAAGGGGATAATTTTGCAGCATTTTTTTTTTCACTGAAGATGGGCGTAATATTTTTTTTTCTTGTTAGTTAAGAGCTATAGATAGTTGTGATCCACGCGAAGAGAGAATGTGGTAAAAACATTTCTGGTTACTGAAACTTCTAATTCTACTGTATCTCTCAATGCACAAGTTCTTATTTCAATATATAACAAACAAACCGGCGATACTTTGTTTGTTATATATTGAAATAAGAACTTGTACATTGAGAGATACAGTAGAATTAGAAGTTTCAGTAACCAGAAATGTTATTACTTGTTAGTGATGGTGTAGGGGGTTTTTTTCGTCCAAAATCAGATTTGAGGATGTTTTTTTCCAAAATCATGCACCCATAAGGAGCCAGAGCCAAGTTATAATGGTCACAATGGGGTAGCACGGTTGCTATGATCGAATTACTATATGTCAACATTGTCTTTCAAAGGCCAATTAAGTTGTTTGCCTTCTTTCCGTAGCAATACATTTCTGTGTACTCTCATCAAATGAGTTCTGACAAACGAGCGCGATTTTGACGTTGTAAATAAAGTTACTGAGCCGTGTAGATCGAGGCCGTGGGATCGATGCGACCATCACTGATAAACAGGGTAGGAACTGAACAGCAGAATTTGTGGGCAATCAACAAAATATTCCAAAGAGCTGTGTTTGCCCTCTGTTTTCCTCTCAATTTCGCTTGCATGATGTAAATGGCACGCAAATAGATCATCGAGTATTTGATGGAGGCGACCAAAGAAGAAGAGGTTTACATGTGTCTGAGCTATTGTGTTCTGACTGGGATTCTTAGGCAGAAACCCAACCTCATGTGTTAACGACCAAGAGCTCCAGAATCTCTTGTCTGTGTACCTAACTCGTTCGGCGATCTTAATAATTTTAATACAGAATCGTCGCCATCTTTCCCGCCAAAATGTAGCGATTATCGAATGCAAGCTAAGGGAGTTCTTTCAGAAATTCTCTCCGAAGATAAAGATGCCTATCCAACAAAAGTACGTGGAATCATTTAGTACTACCTACTGTATTTTAAGCTCCAGGTACTTAGGATCCCTGATGAATGTTAAAATCTATGGCAATCCATGTAAAATCTAACTTGCCTTCCGAAGGACAAGGTAAGTTTAATCTGTGCATACATCCGATCATTCTTTCCCGCAATATTTTATTTCAATTCCCGATCGGCCTTGATCGTGACACAGTCACAGGGATTGCAGCTAACATTAGAATAAAATGCATCTCTACTGAGCTGGGAATCAGTTTATGCTGATAAATCAGCCCGTAGCAATCATGTAACACCAAACTGCATCTCTACTGAGCTGGGAATCAGTTTATACGGATAAATCAGCCCGACTAACAATCATGTAACACCAAACTGCATCTCTACTGAGCTGGGAATCAGTTTATACTGATACATCAGCCTAATAACCATGTTAGTAACACTGCCAAACTGCATCTCTACTGAGTATATCAATATGTCGATCCTCGTACATATGTATACAATGTAATAATACAGCCGAAATTTACAATTTTCCTTTTATTATGTCTTTATGGCCGAATAAAAATGACTTTAGAGTCATTGTTGGTATATATCACATTCAATAAACAATCAATCACTTTGTCGCCTTTGTTTAGCCTTCATGTACTTAGAGAAGGTATCATATTAGTTGTGGTCATCTGTGGTGTCAAAACGAAACTAAAAAATGCGGGAAAATTTCCTGCATTTTTCTGGTAACTAAGTCGTTGTGGCTCGTTATGATGGTCGACCCTTAAGGATGTATCTGCCTTTAATAGAAAGAGTCAAGGTACAGAACAAAAAAAACCAGTTTAATGCCGATTGAGCCGTGACCAGAGCCATTATAACGCATTGTTCAAATTATTTTCTGATTTAAAGGGGCAGTGTCAAGCCTCACGCATGTGCATTAAAATCAAAACAATAACAAACGGTTGAGAAGCCTACCTTGCCCGGGAACTTTGTCTCGAAACCCCCTAAAAACCGTTCTAATCGCTAAATAAATGACCTACAGGACTCAAGTAGATACTCATCTTTATTTAGAAAGCAATTTTAGAACTTCAAAATATCAAAAGGACTGAATTCTAGTCTAGAAGTGAATTCACGGCCATATTACTTTTCCAACGGCCGATCAAATCAGACACAGGAAGCCCAACACAGAAATACAGTTGGAAGCTCACCAGGTTTACAAGTCGTTCTACGTGAGTTTTTTTCTTCAAAAGTCATGAACAGTACTGCACCTACGATTGATGATCAAGATTCCTTTGCAATCGACCAGAATTGCCGATTTAAAATTCGGTTTTCTTCACTCGAGGACGATGGCGGCCTGCCTCTCTTCGGCTGTTCGATGCTTTTTTCCACGGCTTCAAAGTCAGTTCTAAGATGAAATAATCCCCACCAGGAATTGTTGAAAATGAAAAACATGCTTTCATTTATTACTAGTGATCAATTAGACGCTTGAACAAACCTGATTAAGGCCGATGGAAACGTATTGAAAACATCGATAATAATAAAAGTCCACGGTGGACTGTCCACGGTGGACTTTTATTATTTCTCGCTTCTTCGTACCCAGGCATACGCGGCCATATGGGTTGACACTGCCCCTTTAACCTATTCTCGACATAATTTTCTTACACTTTAATACGTACATGTATTTTAATTTCCTTTTAACTTTAAACCAACCACCCATAGCTTAGGTTATTGACGATGAAATCCTACCTAGTATTGGATTGAATTATGCAAAACAAGACTGTGACGTGAAGTTGGGATATTTTATTGACTCGTTACGGGCTTGTTGTTGCCATAGCAACTACAAAGTTTCATGAAAATTGGTCAAATTCAAAGGCTTGTTTTGGAGCACAGAGAAAATAACCCAAGTCAGTTTTCAAATATGTTTTAAGACAACAATTAATGAAACCGCATATGACGTTAGAACAAAATTGGAGCTATGGCACATGGTAAAAAAAATATTTGAAATTTGGTCCTAAATCAGAGTTTTTGTCAATTTAAAAACTACGCCATTTTCTTGGACAATATTCCTCTTCCGTGATAAAGATAAGAACAAATTATTAAGCTCTGGTAAGCAAGAAACACATCATTTTAGGGATTCTGGACTTAAAATGGTCTAGGTTTGATATTTATGGACCACAAGACAAGTTACGAGTCACGGTTGACCGGTGTATATTTTGGTCAATTTCAGGTCTGAGACGGCATATATGAACTTTTGGATTTTTCTCAAAAAGAAAAGTTATTTATGATAAAGAAATTACACTAACAATCATCCCTACCCTAGGACTACCTAGAAACATATTATCAGAGAAATCGACGTTTTCAAAGCTGGCTGATTATTTGCGATTTTGCTTCATAGTAAGAGAAATTATCTCTTAATGCAAATGTATAAAACGGACAGCCCACTTTTCTAATGTACATATTTTGACAAGAGAAAAGTGTCCAAATTGCAAAATACATTTTCTTTATGTGGCCTTGCTCCGATTCCAACGAAATCGCTCCCGTGTACTATCCAAACAATCTACTAACTTAAACGTAAAATTTGGAATGGGGTCTTAAACGAGCGCTTCGCACGACATCTTCGAATTTGACCGAATTTTGAATAACAATCGGAGTGGCCGAAATCTGCGCATTTTTTCAAAGTATTCATCTAAAAACCACATCTGAAGAATTAACAAGTAACTTACCTTCAAGTTAAAGCGAGTTATGGGTATGGTCTTTGCATTTTCACTGTGCCTTCATTGCGTTCAAGAAGTGTTTCCATATAAAATCAACAACTTGTTTTCAAAGTGTTCAAGTGAATCTGCATAATTCACCACGAATCTTCTACTTCGAACACACGCTGAATACAATGAAAGTTCTCGGCTAACCATCATCTTTGAGAATTGTTGTATTGCTTTTCAAGCCATGGAACAACATATTCAACAGATTAGGATAGAGATGAACTGGAAGTGCCCAGCAATAAGACCACCTGCTGGACACAAATAATTTATGCATACCAGAGTATCACAAGGAAATCCTCGACACCAGAGAACTATGGAAAATAGTTGCTCATTTTTAGCGAGTGGGGGTGGTAAATGTGGCCACGATAAAAAGATAGAATGAAGTCGGTCGAGTGTGTTTCGCTGCTGAGTTGTAAGCGCGATATTACCGCCCATAATTTTCGTTTTCGTTTTCGTTTTCATTTTCGTTTAGTGGTGTTGTTCTCATCCAACAAACAGCAATAAGTTGGTTATAAGCTCTGAGAACATCATTAGGTATTGGTTGGAGACGAGATTCTGTAAAGTGCAGAATCCCTGATATATTGTCGCATCACGGCAAAAGAATGTGGTATTTTTCTATCCGCAGGATCTGTTAAGTCAATGCAAATATAAGAACGGTCAATGATTAATGACGAACGTCAGCGACAATATTTTTAGTTTTTTTGGTCAAGAAGTATGTATCAGGATTTCAATTTTATTTCAGGTGTCTGTCATAACTGCAGAAAACTTCTAAGTGAAGTAAACAGTGTGCAGTCAGAAATGACCTAATAATAATAATAATAATAATCTTTATTTATATAGCGTTATTTCTTCTAAAAAACCAACAGCGCTTAACAATATTACTAATAATAAAATGTTCACCATGTTCACCTAGGGACGACACTGAAATCACATTTAAAATGAAAGATATTTCTCTGGTAACTATAAAACGTTTTGTTTATTATGAGAAATGCAACATTACTATAACTAAGGAAAAGTTATAAGGTGCGCGACAGAAATATGAGTTGCTAATATGAACGTCGTCGCGAGAGTTCAGATGAGATAATAATAAATGATGAGCAAAAATGGGTGTTTTAGAAGACACCAATGAAGGGCTTGGTTTCGTACCCCTTTTATTTATGTTATATGCTTGATTGCAATTTCGAATAATATATTGTTAATTATTGTAACACACTGGGAAAAAACGCGCTCTCCTCAAGTGTGTAAATTGTGTGTAAATTTAATTAACACACTTTTGTTTGAAGAGCGTGCGTTTTTTTCTGGGACAAGTTTATACGAACCCCCAGTCGATACCGAGAGTTCTCTTACATCCAGACCAAATTGCGAGTCGCTCACGAAAATGAATGAGTTCCTGGGAAGTCGAGACATTAGCCCGGTTGGATATCCAATGAAGACACCATGACGTTTGTCCACATCTTTCAGACATGCAGCCAAGATAGCTCCTGTGTCATTGCAATCAGGAAGAACGTGATTGGGAAGCTCAAGTCATACCTACCTCAGCAACAGTCTGTATACTATCGGCAAGATAATGGGGGTTGTTACCGCTCTGTGTCTACAATTGTGGGTGCAACCTTAGCAAGTCAATATCATGGAGTCAGTGTACGACGTTTGGATTTCTCAGACCCTCAGGGTGGTAAAGGGGCATGCGATAGGAAGGCTACGTCAGTCAAGTCTCACATGAGAGTTCATCTAAATGAAGGCAACAATATCGAAACAGCGAAGGAAATGGTAGATGCTATCCAGTCATCAGGAGGAATTCCTGGAGTCAGTGTAACCTTGTCTCACCCTTTGGTAGCTTCAAAGCTCACGCCAACAATAAAACTTGACGGCGTCAATATGATTTCTAATGTTGAATACACCAAAGAGAGTCTGCGAGTGTGGAAAGCTTATGGAATAGGGCCAGGGAAGACCATTCCTCTTGCGAAGCTAAACATCCCAAAGGAAGCACGTGTTGGTGATCTTGATGAATGCATTACAGACATCCCAAGCCGCTACAAGATTTGTATCCAAAACAGCATGATCACGGTTGCTATGTATGACGTCAGAGCTTGAACACTTGATCTACACTTGTACATGTCAGCGCTTTGCAGTGTTAGCTACATAAGTACATTAGGGCCCGTACATTATACTAGAGATCTGGTTAATATTGAGGAGGTACCATGTCAAAAGCTTGGTTTTGGCGCCGTTACTTGAACTGCCTTGATCACAGATCAGTTGCACACACACACACACAAAAAAAAAAAACAATAACAGAGTTTAGAACCACTACAAAATGAAAAGATTGTTAAAGAATGCATGTAAAAGTAATAGTTATAGGTATATACGTATATTTTATATCCAACTTGTTTCAACTTGTTAAGAAAAACCTGTGAAATTCAAAAAATTAAAAAATTAAAAATAAATAAAAATAAAAGTTGCACACGATCGAGGACTCGAGCTGTTTAGTCGTTCAGTCATGAAAGTTATTCGCGAAGTTTTTATTGCAAACTCATCGAAGACAAGTCCTAATCGAACTAGATGGTACCTTCTAAATTCAAACGTCTGTGGTACTAAAGTCTGCAAGTTCTGGAAGAGTGCCACAGTTACCAAATACCATGCAGAATTTGCCAAAATCCCTGCAGCAAACCTCCAAGATCTTCATCTACAGGAATTCGATAACCGAAGCATCTCCAAAGAGAAAGAAGTCTCAATAGTTTCTACATTTGGGTTAGTGCAGCCTTAGTGAGGCAAGGAGGCCAGCTTGATGCCGACGTAACAGAGGCAATTGAAAATATCGTGGAAGTGGTAAATAGTATTGGAGTCGAATAAACTGAAGTGGCAAGTTCGCGCCAAAACAAGATGGCCGCCAACAAGAAAAATCCAGACCAGAATCAAATAGCAAGCACGAAAAGCGTATTGTTACAAAGCGCCAAAACAAAGATAAGCCCCTGGCTGGTAAGACAAATACCACCAAAAGAAGAAAGATCGGCGATAACGACTTAGTGTGGAAAGCCATTCAAGATGTATGTGAAAGCTACCAGGTCCAATTGGCCACTGTGTTGGGCGAACGCATAAGCCTGGAAGACGAAGAAGCCCTGGAGATGTTGGATAAGATTTCTGGGATGGTTGCCAGTGAAAAGGGGATTAACAAGGCATTCAATGTTATGCTTGGAGATTCATCACAAAGGTTCCTCGAGTCATTACGAATTCCCGACTGGGCATTATTGTACTTTAAACTTGAAGCCAAGCTGCCTGACCAAGGTTGGCAAACTCTTATCAATCTCTCTAAACTAGGTAGAACAAAGGTAAGGAGTTTTTAATATCACTGCATGATTAGCCTACGAACTTTGTTCAGGTATCCCAACACCTAACTATCTGCAACAAATTCTACCTTTATTTCACGAGGGTCCGTTGCCAACGAATTTCTTCCTGTTGCTACGTGGGGTGTCACGTGACTTTAGCGACGCTTAGAATGGCGTCCTTGGCTTCGCATCATCAGTCGCTATTGTACCACAAAAATAAAATCCAGTTTTCTAGTTTGGAAAGACTACATATTATAAGCAAAGTAAATTATCCAAGAATTGATAACAGCTAGTTTTGTTCATCTATATCACTGCAATCACATCAAAATAAAATCATTTTGCAACCCCCTTGTAGCCATATTTGGATTTAAACCGATCAAGGAATAGAGCAAAACTTCATTATTATGGGATGGGAGGGTGAGGGCACATATAAATCTATGTATTCGACTTATGTTACCCCTGTGAGGTTTCAATATACAAGCACGAGGGAGCGAAATCCACAAATTTTACGATTTTTCTATGTTTAAACTCAAATAGCATATTAGTCAAGCATCAGACTGTCTTTTTCCAAAGCTAAAATCGAAGATAGACCTTTCTTTTAGTCAACTGACAGAATTAAATCTTACAAAAGCACAAAATAACAAGTCATCTTCAGTGTTTAAGTCGAAAATACGTAAGCGAAAACTGGTCGAAGAGGAGAAACGATTGGATGAAGAACACGAGGCCAAGACATTGTTACTCAACAACCGAGAAGAAGCACTTAAGACAACCGAACTAGTGATTCATACCGAGTTAAACGAGAAAGGTAAAACTCCTTGCCAATAAATACAATCAATACCATGTCATGTCATGTGATGATGAGCTATGATGGTGTGTTATTTAAACCATTTTCATGAACTTGTAAGCTTTAGAATTATTCTTCAGCTTAAGTTTAATTATTTCACATTTGACCAAAATTATCTGTGTAATGTAAAAGAGTTATGTAGTTCTACGTGATGCCCTGGAAGAAACCAAAACACAGGCTGAATCAACAAAGAAGGACTTGTCTGTTGTTACCCAGCAGAATGAACACCTTAAATCTATGATATCATCCCTTGGTTTAGATTGGAAGCAATTTTCAAAATCGAAACGAGAACAAAACAGCACATCAACAGCTACTAAATCTACTTCACGACACCGAAGACGGAAAGAGACAGAGAAATCCCTAAAGTTTATCCATGGTAGGACGTCAGGTTCATATTTTGGAGCATGGGACTATATTGTTGCTAATGCACCAAAAGAACTGGTTGGAGAATTTATTACTGGATACAAAAGAGGAAAGTATCTCCAAGAAGTGTTTGGGAAGGCAATGAAGGAACACCAGTCATCTCCTGAAGCCTTGAAGCAAGCAATAGCTACTAAATACCAAAATTTTCTCTCCCGAAGAAAATTTATGCTAGTGTGCAAAACCCAAACCTCATATTTCAATGCTGAGTCTGAAGTATGGCTTCCAAGGAATGTGAAGTGCTTAGGCTTAGATTCGAGGGTTCCACTACCATCATCCAATGCCGCTGTAGACAAATTTGCAAAAGAGTTAAACATAGGAGACTATGAACTTTGAACTGTGTTCATGTTAATTTAGTTTGCATTGTTAAGGTTGTTTACTAACTTAGTGGGGAGGAATGAAGTGGCCTGGAGCTGAGAGTGTGTCGGCACAGGCTAGCTATCATGTAGCTAGAGTACTTGTGTTGAACCACAATAAAAGGTTGTGTCAAGAACAGTCACTGGACTTGTGTTCATGATAATAGATTTACATCTGCGGGTACCACATCTGACCAAGAAGCTTGTATGGTTTAACGAACTGGAGAACCACTTCATATTTCAGTTCTCTGATGATGGTGCTCCTGAAACCAGCCAGTTGACAATGTCAATAGGGAGTTTGACGATGTGGAACTTGTGCGACAGAGTTCGAAGTTCTGACTTCCAATTCCTCTTGCACTGTGTAAGCTTACAAGAGAAACATGAGGTATTGGAAAATTTATGGAAGCAACATACAGATGAGATGGCCTTGCTAGAGGGGAACATTATCACTGTGTGTGGTAAACAGTGCACAGTAGAGTTCCAGCCTAGTGCTGACACGAGCTGGCAGAGTTGGGCCAATAACGAGCTCGATCAGGCTGCAACTTACCCATCTCCGTATGCAAATGTGCACAAGGGATCAATCTGTACCATTGGGGGATCAATTGGATTCTCGTCATCAGATACTTGGAAACCCTACAGCAATGCTGATCGATCTGAGCATGCAAAGAAGGTTACAAAGTTTAAGTCAACCCTCAAAACCACACTGTCAGAAAAGTGCAAGCATGACAAGCTGCTTGCATACATGGCTGAAAATGGCATCAGACAACTTGGCCCTCCTCGCATTGGACAGTTTGCTGACAGGCAAAGACCCGAACCACTGCATTGTGAAATAAATGCTTGGCAGCAAATATTATCAATCATTTATTTGGAATTTGTTAAGAGGAATATCTTTCATGACTATATAATACTGCCTTTCCACAGAAAACTTCATTTCGACTGTCGAAACATTCCAGAATGAATCGCCACGCTCTGAACCATCACGGGCACGTAAATTTAAACAAGATTCACAAACTTCCTTCGCCATTTTAACCGCGCGACCATGCTTTGTTTATATGCTGGTTGCCGCTGACATAAGACGAGCCCGTCTACAAGCACCGCTGACAATTACGAGCCCGCACTAGTGGAAGATTTTCAGCAGAGAATGGCCATCGTGTTTATTAATATTGTAAAGTACTAATTTTCTTCCCTTTCTAAGGAGTTTTGCTGTGGTTGTGTAACCACTCCAATCATTGTCTGAATCCTCTTCACTGTCACTGTAATTATCTGAACCAAACTGTGAAATAGACTCGACCAGATAGTGATATGCATGACCATAATTAAACATTTCTGGAATATCAAGCGAAGGAAATGCTTTCCAACTAGATGCAGCCATGGACGATGAAGCTGTTATTTGACTGCTGCTTTGCTTTTTAAACCTATATCATTTACCTTCGTCAATTTTTGGATTGACCTTGGTTTTTATCACAATACAACCACGAACTCTGTCGATCAACTCTTGCTTCTTTCCACCCTTTTTCTGTCCATGGCACTCGAGCCATCTCCGCAATTCTGCAACAGAATATTCAGCAGGGTCCTTTGATAAATACGCTCCAGAAACGTCCTCCTCATTCAGAATAATCACCTCCATCTATCCTCTTTTGTCAATCAGCAATATATTCAAAGAAAGCGTTTAGTTTTTTGGGAAAAAAAGCTTAGAAAAGCAACCGATACTTAGTAAACACGTGCAAAGAGATTTGCCCTTGTCGGCATTCCAATCCCATGACGCACCGCGAGTAGAAATCGTGACGTCAACTAGGGTAAATGCTATTGGCTCAGAAATAAACTTGCTTTGACATTTTATTTAGCGATACCTAATTAAATATTCACTATATGAGAAGTTTTTAACTGGACGGACCTAATATGGCGGCCAGCTCGCGATTTCGTTCTCCAAGAAATTTGGATGTTGAACAAACAATGCTTGAAGAATACAAGTGGGCGTTGAAAGTGTTTGAAGCTTAGCAAGCAGCAAGAACCGGCAAAGATCCTATAAATGAAGTTTGTGGGTTTGGCGAATTTCACTTAACAAAGATACATGCAACCGTTGTCGTGCCCAATTGATGAAATGTCAGTGGAAACATTAAACTTTTGGCTCACAAAATTTATGTGAGGTAACAAATCAAAAAGGAGGTCGCTGTCCGCCTAAAACCCTGTATCTTCTTGTCTGTGGACTGAATAGACATATATCAGAGAAGGAGTACGATATCCTTGACAAGAAATATCGAAGGTAATACCCGTTTCTATTTATTTCATATTTGCTTGCCCTGTTGGCAGAGTGCCTCTTTGGAAATATTTGTGATACATGTCAGTGAAACACTATATCTTAATTTACAGTTTCAAGTTGTTCCAAAAAGCACTTGATGCCGAAATGAAAGATGCGACAAAGTGTGGCATTACCCAAAAGAGCAAACAAAAGGAAAGATCTGAAATTACCGAAGAGGCTAACCTTTGGAAAATGGGTCTTCTTGGATCAAGTACAGCTGAGTCATTATTATACACACTGTATTTCTATAATGGGAAATTGTTTGGTCTTCTTGCTAGCGAACATATATAGGCTTCTGAAAGTTTGTAATATTAGTGTAAAAGGTAAGCACATGATATTTGATGAGAGTTTCTCTAAAACATTTCACGGCGGCCTAAAAGATTTGACAAAGAAACCTAGATATATTGACCACTTTCGCCACGAACTTGGGGAAGCTGGCCATCAGCCGTGTTTACAAGCTCTGTATTCGTTATATTTATCTAAAGTGAGTACTTATGCTGAGTCAGTCGATGCTTTCTTTCTATAGATCATATTTTTCATATTTTTCAATATGAAAAATCACCTGTTGGTTTGTGTACATTGAATAACATTTTGCCAGAAAAGTTATGTTTAAAAGCTGGTTTAGAAAGGAAAACGGCTCACTGCTTGCTTATCACATGCGTTACTAGGCTTTTACAAAATTCAGTCGAAGACAAACTAGCAAGGGAGAGGACTGCCCACACCTCCAATGCTCTTTTTTCATATCAGAAAGCGAGTAAAGACTAGGCCAAAACTGTTAGTAAAGTTTTAGGTCCATGTACAGTCAAGTCCGTAGAGGCACAAGGAGGTGACGTTTTTGATAATTTACCATTTCATGGGATGGACGAGGATTTAGCAAATATCCTAATGCCAGAGACAAATCAAAGGCACCCAATGGTGAACTCGTGGATTTTCGGTATGTGACTGACGAGGAACGCCTTGAAGAAGACATTAGGGCATGCTTCAAACCAGCACGTCTTTGCAGTTATCTTTCGTGATCAATGCTGTATGTTTTATATTTCGCAATTCCCTCTTTGAACTACAAAGATTGATAGTTATTTGAGGGTTGAGGCATATTTTGTGGGTTTCCGGGATCAGCTTGATTTCGAGTTGTTTTCGAAATAATAAAAACCAATAAGCTTTATAAATAAATAATGAAAATCAATATACACAAATGCAATAACGCAAAACTACTATACCTGCACTTATAGCCACATTTTGCTCCCGCGATTTCATGCGGTCAGCAGTAAAAACTGGGTGTTAAATTAAGTATTCACGTATAAATTATTTTTTTTGTTGTATAAATTATTTATTTTATGATTGGCGCCAAGAGCTTATTTTTATCCTAAACTCCCTTTCCCAAGGAGACATCAAGAAAGCAGTGTATGTTGTTCAAAGTGTTTTATTTTCAATTTTCAACTAAAATACAAGATGTAATCTTTGTTACATGACTAGGAAGAACTGTTTTCATCATCAGAGTCTTTTATAAAGAAGTCTAGCCTTTCTAGCATGACGTTCAGGGCTCGTGAATGTTTCGCCTGTCTCCATTATTTTGTATTCGTACAAGGGAGGGAAACTGAAGTACACTGCTGGTAGCTTTAGTACGGTCACTTTTTCTTCTTTAAAATAACAGCAACGTTTCTTTGCGTCTTCTAGCTTTAGTTTCCATGGAATGTTACCGTTTAATATAACTTTCTCTAAATCATGCCAACCGAACGCCAATTCCTTTGCCAAGGTACTGAAATACAGCTTTGTATCTTGGATGTACAGCGCTCGCAGCTTTGCATTCGATTCTTCGATCATAATTTCTTTCATGGTTGAAACGTCCATGCAGGTTTCGTATAGCTCATAAACGTACTCTTTCATGGTCTTATTGATCTCATCGTATTCGGATCTCTCAGGTTGGAGTGGAATAGTAAATTAAGCATTCATGTATAAATTATTTTTGTTGTTACATAAATTATTTATTTTATGATTGGCACCAAGAACATATTTTTATCCTAAACTCCCTTTCCCAAAGGAGACATCAAGAAACCAAGATGTTGTACAAAGTGTTTTATTTTCAAATTTACAACTAAAATTTGCGTTCGTTGTGCATCACCATTGGTAAAAAACAAAATTAGTGAACTTTTTTAATTAAAGACCCAGTTGACGTGTTGATTTTCGGCGTTGCTTAATAATAAAACCAAGTTCATGAAACAAAAAAGCTCTAACTAAACTGTGTACTCTAACTGAGACTGTGTACGTCAATGATCAGAAAAGGTGAGTATCTTTGCATGGATGTTTATGTTACCATGAATATGGCGGGTGCATTTTTGGCTTTGTGATACTTTACAACCGAGCAACGTGTATAGTTCCTTTGAAAGGGGAACAAATTGACATCTTGTTTCCTACATTTTTCCATGTTCAAACGAATGCTTCGCGCTTCTTTCAGAAATATTAGCCCACACGATTTTGTTGTTGTGCAATTATGCGCACAAAACATTTGTCATTCGTTTTTTTTTTAATTAAAAACAAGTTGACATAGCAATAAGAACACTGCTTTCACCGTTCATGAAACAAAAGGCTCTGACTAAGACTGTGTATGTTTGTGTCAAAGGGTTTTTTCGTTAATTGGTATTTCAGTTCTTACTGAGTTATTTTCTAACACTGCTCATACTACACATTAACGGCTCATTTCATGCTCATTCTGCTAAATTGGTAATTTATCGTCATGTATAAAAGTGGGTCGTTTTTTAATTGAATTGACCATTCAACAGCAACAGAGGTAGGAGCAATTACACCGACATGTCCAATTCCACAACGTGCTCTTTCTGCGGTAAAATATTTTCAAGAGGCTTTAATTTGAGACGCCATTTAGAAAATAAATCCTGCAAAATGGATGACCACAGTGATCAGAGCGAAATAATCAGTAGCGAAGAGAAACACAGCGATGACGGTTCTCCAGAGAATTTCACCGACGATAGTCAAGAATCAGAATCCAGCGAGAGCATTAATTATGACTCAAGTGACTCTGATTACAATCGATCAATACCACAGTGCTGGACAACTCTAATTGATGAAGCGATGGGACGACATGAAGTAGAGGTAGAAAGCTTTATGGAGGAGTATGAACAGCAAGGTGAAACAAAATCGAGTGCTAAAGTAAAAGCACATAATAAAATGCTGCCAGTTTTTAGAAAAGAACTAAGAAAAGTATTGATGGAAAAGTTGGAATGGATGCATGCAATGAAAAGAGATCCATTTTATCAAAAGATCACGAGAACTAGACAGGATCTACTAGACACAGGGGAGTATGGTTGGAAAGAGGCAACGCAAGTGGCCATTCACAAACGAATGTTTTTGTTGAACGATCTAATCAATCAATTAGATGAAGATGATGTCTCTGACCAAGATGTGGAGATACATTAAATTTGCAACCGGCTGAAAATAAACACGCAACATGTATGAAAAAAGTTTTATTTTTCATTCCTTTTTAACATAGTTCAGTATTACAGCTATTACTGTTTAAATTTATATCCTCTACTGAAAAAAATACAGGAATTAAAGACTTCAGTTACAATTTAAATTTCTTCACATTCTATTTTATGACCGGTATTAAAAGTTCGTAAGATTCTGGCCCAACTTCCTGTCTATACACAGCTGTATACAGTATTCTTAACTTCTTGATTTTCACGAATAAGTACCCATGCTCCATCCAGATTTGAGGATGCCCCAGCTGAGCAGAATCATTAGGAATACATTCCATTCTGTGGCTGTTACTGTAGATGATTGTTCATTATTGTTGTTAACTGAGATAAAATTGGGTTTAGGTTCTGACGTGTGTGGTATGAATAATCAGACAAATGAAAAAACGACCCACTTTATATGACGATCAATTACCAATTGAGCAGAATGAGCATGAAATGAGCAGTTAATGTGCACTATGAGCATGAATTGAGCAGAAAATGAGCATGAAATGAGCACATGTGCAGTATGAGCAAGAATTGAGCCCAAAATGAGCAATATGAGCATAAATTGAGCAGTAAATGAGCAGAAAATATGAGTCATTTAGAAAGAGTCTCAAACCTGTGGGACATCAATGAAACTACTTATCTGTATAACAGCGACTCTCAAATAAATCATAAACCTTGCATTACGAACTTCGTTCGTTTCCATAGAGACGACAGAACAAGCGCTGTGAATGTATTTTTTTCTAACTCAGTTTACTATAAATAAGAGAGACCCTATATTTTACTTTTCATTCTTTATCAAGAATACGTATAGAGGAAATGGGGTGCTTATCGTCTCTTCCATCAATTAAAGTGAGACATTTTCTGAAGCAAATCAGATGTGTACTCGGGTGCTGTTCGAGTACAATAATTATTAGCTCTGTCGATGGCGAAAAACAAAATTCAAAAATATTTGGAAAAGCGTGTATTACAATCCAAAAGAACCGGGAAGTTTTACAGCCCCCGAAAGTTTTTACCGTGCTGTAAAAGAAAAAAAAAAAACACAACATTTCAAGGAAGCAAGTGTATGAGTGGCTTAATACACAGTCAACTTATACATTACACAGAAGAACACATAAAAAATTCAAAAGAAATCGAATTATCGTTGGACGAATCGATGAACAGTGGCAGGCAGATCTCATTGACATCCAAAAGATTAAAAACTATAATGCTGGTAACAGATACATTCTAGTAGCAATTGATGTTCTCTCGAAATATGCGTGGGGACAACCTCTGAAAGCAAAGACAGGAAAATGCATCGTCGAAGGCTTTCGAAAGATTTTCAAGAAAGGCAGAATACCAGAAAAACTTCAAACTGATCACGGAAAAGAATTTTTAAATAAAAACTTTCAGAACTTTTTAGAGAAAGAAAATGTACATTTCTTTACTACAGGTAACGAAACGAAGGCGGCTATTGCTGAGCGCCTGATAGAAACTATCAAATCTAAAATGTACAAATATTTTACCTTTAAAAATACCCTGAAGTATACTGATGTCTTGCAACATTTTTTTGATAGTTATAACAACAGTTATCATACTTCCATTAAAACTAAACCAAGTCTTGTATCTCAAGAAAATGAAGATCACATCTGGCATGTTCTCTATGATCGTGACCTTATTGATGGTCCCATTAAGTTTAAATTTCACATGGGCGATAATGTTCGACTTTCTAAACTGAAAGGTCACTTCGAAAAAGGATACACAACTACGTTTACGAAAGAAATTTTCAAAGCGTATTGCAAGAATACCTCCAGTTTACAAAATTAAAGATTCAAACGGTGAAGAAATAGAAGGAACTGTGTACGGTAACGAACTTCAACTTGTGAAAGACCAATAAAAGAATTATATTTCAAGTTGAGTTTCAGTTTTATCTAATCTACACGACATGACAGAACCTCAGTTTTTTGTCCTTCTTCCCTCCAATGCTTCTCTTGGACTATACAATAACAACACCTTGACCAGTTACACTGTTCATCTCCCCGAAACTATTTTGCTAGAAGGCGAATATGAAGTTGGTCTACAAAGTATCATTTGGCCGAGGACATTTTACAACATTACAAAAAGTTCTGAGCGTCTATATTGGCACCAACCTTCCGGTTTGTCTGACGTAGTTCTCCTTTCTATAGGGAATTATGAAACAATTACCAGCTTAATTGACCATATCAACGACAAATTAAAAGAGGCTGTAAGAGATAATATTCAGTTAAGATTTAATCCCATATCAGAAAAAGTATATGTGACCGTTAAAAACGGATATAGAACGTTACTTCCAAACAATTTATCCCAAATCTTGGGATTTGGTGGAAAAGAAATAATGATAACCGAATCTCAATACAGTCCTTTCGTCGCAGATCTGAGTGGAGGTATTCAATGTTTATACATCTATGCCGATATTGCAGGATATCAAATAGTTGGAGACACCAAGGCAAGGTTACTTAAAGTCATACCGATTGAAGGAAAGTATGGAGACACAGTGTACAAATCGTTTGATGTACCAACCTATAATCCAGTTGGAACTAAAGAATTTCAAGACATCAAAATTGATATAAGAGACGGATCAGGACGTAAAATTCAGTTCGAAAGAGGCCGCGTGGTTGTTAACTTGCATTTTAGACAGAGACAGTTATCATATCTCGTGTAAAAAAAAAAAAAAAAGAAAATGAATCGAAAACACATCTCACTCCCAGAACCTTACAAACATTACTATTTGAATCAAGCTCAACAGAAAGGTAGCGGTGGGCCTTATTTTGCGGGAAGACTATTTCAGCGAGGCCACGGTCAGAGAGGGGGCGGAATTGGAAATTTTTTTGGAAGCTTGTTTCGAAAAGCTTTACCTTTCTTAACAAATGCATCTAAGCACATTGGAAAGGTAGCGCTCAAAACCGGTGCCAATGTTCTATCAGACACAGCTTCGGGTCAGCGCTTTCAAGACTCTATCCAAAATCGCTTGCAAGAATCTGGGGTAGGTTTAAAACGTAACTTTGTAAAACAAGTTAAAAACGCTATGAGTACTCAAACTGGTTCTGGAAAAAAACGCAAGCCAAGTCAACAGGGCACGAGAGGATCAGAAAAGAAACGAAAACAAACCAAATCGAAGTCAAAACCTATAAAAAGCAAGAAAGCATTGAAAGATATCAGATCGTCGAAAGCAACCAAACCGAGAACATTTCAGGATATTTTGGGGTCTAAACGGTAAACATGACTTTAATTCACCCTCGCTCACAAGAATGCATGGTTGAGGAACTGGACTTGTTTTCTGTCAGTCCAACTCAAAACAGTATTGTCAAAAAGACTGACATTGAATATCAGCCCATTTCTTCTATTAGTAGTTCTACGCCTGTCGAATTCAACATCCCCGGTACTGAAGACTATATTCACCTACCCTATACTCAACTCTACGTATCGGCTCGTATCAAGCATAAAGATGGATCCAATCTTGATGCAGATGAAAAAATAGGACCCGTGAATAACTTACTCCATAGTCTTTGGCGACAGGTAGATGTCTCTTTTGGATCGACGCAGGTATCGAGTTCAACCAACACATACAGCGCAGAAAGCTACAGTAAAACTGTCCTGAATTTTGGGATGAGTGCTAAAAAATCTCAACTCCAAGCTGCCATGTGGTATGGCGATACATCAGGAGCTTTTGAAGATGCAAAGGTTACAGGTAGAAATGTAGGATTCAAAAGCCGAAACGCACTGGTTAAAGAATCTACTGAATTCGAGTTGGTCGGTCCTCTGTACTGTGATGTGTTCATGATTCAAAAATATCTCTTGAGCTTTGTTGATCTAAAAATCAAACTCGTTCCAAACACAGCTGAATATTTTCTGATGTCCGATGAAGGAGGTAAAGAATATCAGATCATTTTTACCTCCATAAAACTTAAGGTGCGAAAAGTCAAGATTGCTAATCATGTAATTGTAGCACACGAATCAGCTTTGAGTAAGGTCCCCGCAGTTTACGGTGTTCCGAGATCTGTGTGCAAGTCCTTCACCATACCAGGAACAACGCCCTCTCTTGTGAAAGATAACGTGTTCAACGGACAAATTCCAAAACGACTTATTGTGTTCATGAACAAGTCAACTGCTACCAATGGCAGCTACACATCAAATCCCTTTAACATGGATTTATTTTCAATTTCTCCCATCCATCGGTGTCTATGTCGATGGAGAACAATCGCCTTCTAAGCCGCTCAAGCTGAATCTAACAGGTACTAACAAAATGTACTTAGAAAGTTTTCAGACACTCTTCACAGGGACGGGGAAGTATCACGACGATGCAGGAAATCTAATCACCCGAGATGATTACCATAAAGGATATGGATTCTTTGTATTCGATCTCAGGCCTGATGGTTGTGATGTATCTGAGTACTTGGGACTCAGAAAGAGAGGTAATCTCTCAATAGAGATTGTTTTTAGTACGGCTTTGACTGAGGCTATAAATTTGTTTTGCATTGGAGAATTTGATAACATTATCGAGATTGATCGAGAGAGAAACGTGCGTGCTGTACGATCACACATCATGAACACTTTACAGTTGATGCAAGTTATGGAACAAGACCTCAAAAGTCGCAACAAGTTCTGTGGTATATATGCATCTGACACTCTCCCCTCTGAAATAGAACATTTTCCTTGTGGACTTATCGTCAATACAGACCCTCAAGCAGAAAAAGGAACGCACTGGCTGGCAATGTACTTTCCAACCAAGGAGAGGGGAGAATTTTTTGATTCCTATGGAAATCCACCAGACTTTTATCGAAAGAATTTTGAAACATTTCTAGACACTCATTCCAGAACTTGGACATATAATCATCGCTGTTTGCAAAGTTTGAATTCAAGCACATGTGGACAATTTTGCCTTTATTTCATTATAAATAGAAATCGTGGTAAATCGTTATCAATGATTGTTAAATCATTTAGTAAAAATCCGTCAATAAATGATCACCGTGTAAGTGTTTTTGTTCGTAGATATCTTAGCCTTTTAAAAACCAAAAGACAAAGTAAACATCAGATAGCATTGACTCGCATGCAAAATAGAATCAATCAAAAACAATAGATAACAATAGATGTGTAAGTAAAAAACAACTTTATTATTCAATTAAACTGACTAAAAAAAAATGTACAAATATTTGTCTTCTAGTATGTAACCCAATTATCTGAGAAGCGTTTAACTCTAAGACGCTTGAGAGATGGGCTCTTTCCTCGCATTCTTGGAGTAGTTGGTGGAGTTGGTGGGTAGATATAGTTTTCATCGGTCGTTTTAGCGGCTTCTTTAGTATTGAAAGTTGTAGAGCTTGATTCTTTTGGAGTTCTTTTCTTGTGCATTTGAACAATATGACTTCGACGCTTCTCGTTTCGCAAGAGATATTTCGGCATGTTTATCTTGTCCAACGATTCAGTAAACTGTTCCCATCCCTTTGGATTAAATGTTTTCCTAGACCTTAGTTGGTCATTAATCAAGTCAATGATGTTTGAACCGGGGATCGGGTGTTCATTAATCGTGACTTCGCCTTTGTCGTTCCACGAAACGTGATCACTGTTTGCTTTCAATCGATTAATCATGGACTGGGCCAAAGTGCGTGAGCTTTTTGGTATAGATTCAATAATGTTGATGTACCAATAATGTTGGTCACTTTGTTCAGTTTGAGCCAGTTTGATATCACGCCTTTCACCCTCTTCTTTGTTTTCCTGCCTACTTGTTGAAGCGTTTTCTTGGTGAATCTTAACGGTAGGAATAAACTGACGCTTTTGTTCTTGGACGTCGAGAAAGCGCTGAAGGTTTTGATTGTATTGCGCTACCTTATCATCTGCTGGTTTCTTAGTGTCGTGTAGAATGTCTTCCATCTTCTTGTCTAATCGAATCAAAGATTTTGTCGTAGGAACGGTCTGCATATTTTCTTTGCGTTCCAACATGTCCATGAATTCTTCAGGAACAACTACCATACGCTTAGAATACTTCATCGCTTAAGAAAACAACTCGGTAAGAGCTGAAATAGCAGGAGGTAAGAGAGTGAGTAAAATCGATCCACCACTCTGTACGATGTAGCGTTTTTTATGCTTGAATGGAACTTGGCGATCTGCTAAACGTCTTAGTTGTTCTCTGAACCTACGAAGCTTGCTCTTCTGAGAGGGTGACAGTTTGACAACTCCTTTTAATACGTTGATTGCAAGTTCGCATATTGTTAGGATCAGGTCTTTATCGCAGTGTTCGAGTAAAGCTTTTCGCTGCTTTTTCTTACATTTTGCTAAAACGGTCAAGAAATCCATGTTACGTCTTACACGTTCCGACATTTTAAATTGAAATGGTACAACTTTTTTTCATCACCTACTTTTATAAACGTTTTACGTACGATACATGTCGTTCATTAGGAAAAAAATATTTGTGCGAAGTCTGAAATCTCGATGAGTGCTGGGGTGCATGTCAAATAGCAAATAACCATACATCTTGTCAGTTGCATCGTTGAAACTTTCTAATGCGTATAGACGGTCAGTCCTATCACAAAACGCTTGTTGAACCAAGGTAGAAATACCAAGAGAATCACGACAGTTTTTGAAAGCAAAAATGTAATGACAGTTTAAAGATATTGTGCGAGAAAACTTCCCTGGTGGAAATAAGTTCTGGACAATGTAGATTACCGTGATATTTCTATGATGAGAATGTTTTGTCATGAGATCAGCCATACGCTGGTCGTTAGAACACGAAGCCATCAGATCGTCAACAATCATAATTCTGGTTGGTTTTCAAACAAGTCGAGAACGTTTTCTGGGAATCCGTCTACAAAAACGAGATTAGGTACTTCTTCTTTGAACTTAACAAAGCAAGACTGATATGCCCCATAACAGTAAACAATTTTGAAAATTTCTCCAGCAAACATCTCTTCAAGGTTTTTCAACAATTTCAGTGTTAAAACTGTTTTTCCGCATTGAGAAGGTCCCGATATCATGATACTTGAAGGAGTCTTAAACCTTACATCTGCCATGGCTGAGGCATTTATATACTAACGAGAAAAGTACAACAGAACAAAGTATTTATCAATTTACTTTATTTTTATTGACACACTTTCTTTAACTAATAAGGTGATACATAGTCCAACTTTTCAATAAGTAATTGTTCAAGTTCTTCTCTCTTTCTACTAACAATTTCTTGACGGGCATCTGAACACTGGTATTTCAAGAGTTCGAGACCGTTCAAAGCAGGAATCAGTGGGGCTGATAATTTCATGAACATTGCCACAAGTTGGTCGTCGTTTACTTGCTGTAGCGCCTCCGTCAGGTAACGATACACTTTGATATCGTTTTCCAACATCAAGCAATCGTGATGGCGTTGTGAAGGATGATCAAAAATACATCCTTCACATTTTTTGTTGACGAGATCCAAAATGATATTGATAACAACGTACGCGTAGGCTTGGATAAGCATGTTTTCAATTTCTTCTTGTCTTGGCGTGGTTTCAGGTTCACATGGCGAAGCATCGCAGCTGAGTTCTGGAATCATCAAAGCCAAATGATGGTTTGCATCGTCTGATGTAGCAGCATTTTCGTCTATTGGGAGTAGTGATGGTGGTTCTTTAACCCTTTGACTCCCACGGCGCCCGAAACCGCCCGTAAAAATCGATACTGCTTTGAAAAATTCTAACTTCTGAATTTTCGTAACATCGATCTCATGGCCAGTTATTAGTGACAACTAGAGAACTCTTCATATTTTAACCTCAAGTAAACTGATTTACAGGTCCGATTTCTGGGCATTAGTTCAATTTGTTTGCCATAAAAATCAAAAATGCGTGTTTTTGACGCAATTTTACACCTCGAAAATGACCGACATTTGACTTGGATTTTCTTCCAAAATACATCCTTGCGAAACAAAACGCCACTTTCTCAGCAAACTTCCATCTCTCTTCTTGATATAGTCGTGAATTTTGCCCTCTCTTTTCCTTAACTCGCCGAACAATAGCCATTTCCTTAGGACCACTTTCGCTAACACGTGTTTTCCTTCTGCACGCCCGAAAAGGATGCCGGGAAACATCCGGGAATTTCGGCATAGATTTCCCCGAATATCCGTTTTTTAAGAATATATAGAGTGTCGAGCCACTCGGTCCTACAGGCAAAATATTGCACCGGTTGCATTCTTTACAAGTCCAAAGTCGCCAAAAATGCCTTTGTAGGTCCTGGAATCCACCACAGAAAGACCAGAGAGACGATTTCACACTTGAGTCCGCCATTTTGAATTTCCAAACGGCAATGTCGAAATGTGTTCGTGAATTCGTATCTAAACTCCTGAGTTCTTCCAGGAGAACGGTCTCTACCACACCAGTCAAGCTTAATGATGCTGTCCTGGGGGCTTCTGTGGTGAATAATGGCTATAAACACTCTAAAAATGCAAAATTGACCGCTCCTAGTAGCTACGATGCTGTTCCTCGCGGAGATTCACGACAAGAGAAAGATTACGTCAGACCCTGAGCCCGTGGGCTTTCAGAACTGTCAAGATTTCCATGGAAACCCCTTATATGGAATCGAAATTTCCTATGACGTGATTAGGTCCAGAAAATCGCTAAAAAACTCAAAAATCTCTGGGTGTCAAAGGGTTAAGGTAATCGGCAAAGGCGTAACCAATGTCATCGTAAAGACTGATAAATGTTTCCCCTGTTTCCACGATTTCGTACTCAAAAAACAGGCCTTGATCGTCCTCAAGACCAAAGTTCTTTCTTATAATTGTTAACTGATTCATGTCATCAATTCAGTCTTGACCTTATGCAACAGAATGATGGAACCAATTTAACTTAGCACAGCTTTATATGTATTTGGCGTGTTATTCGCAATGAGCCTAGGGACTAATGACATCACCATACTATTAACATCCTCTTTATGCAAATATTTGATTTGGCTTATAAAGTGTTACGTGCTGAGTATGACTCACTCTGCTCTTACCCAACAGATCGGTCTACAAAAAAAGTACAAAATCTACAACGAGATGGAGTTGAGAAGTGGTCGAATTGTAAAGCGACTGAACTTTACCAAAAAAGTAGTTATAAAGAAAACAGCAATCAGTGATCAGATGACAGATCTTATCAACAGAATGTCAAAGTTGAACATTACAGGGCAGACCAAAGAGACAAAAGTAATCAAAGAGCTGAAAATACTGTTCCGATTTCTGTTTTATGAAATGTGTGAATCCGTAGGAATTCATCAAAGAATAAGACTCCTTACAGAGAAAACGGGAAGACCTCTGACTCTTGACGACCTCATTTCCGACTGATGAATCGTTTTGGATATCCGTGATGGAATATGTACGCTGCTATATCAAGGAACACTTTCCTGCGATTAGATTGCTTGAACTGTTCCCGCATTTGATGAAACAAGAATATTCCATCCTACCTGAGAGATCCGAATACGATGAGATCAATAAGACCATGAAAGAGTACGTTTATGAGCTATACGAAACCTGCATGGACGTTTCAACCATGAAAGAAATTATGATCGAAGAATCGAATGCAAAGCTGCGAGCGCTGTACATCCAAGATACAAAGCTGTATTTCAGTACCTTGGCAAAGGAATTGGCGTTCGGTTGGCATGATTTAGAGAAAGTTATATTAAACGGTAACATTCCATGGAAACTAAAGCTAGAAGACGCAAAGAAACGTTGCTGTTATTTTAAAGAAGAAAAAGTGACCGTACTAAAGCTACCAGCAGTGTACTTCAGTTTCCCTCCCTTGTACGAATACAAAATAATGGAGACAGGCGAAACATTCACGAGCCCTGAACGTCATGCTAGAAAGGCTAGACTTCTTTATAAAAGACTCTGATGATGAAAACAGTTCTTCCTAGTCATGTAACAAAGATTACATCTTGTATTTTAGTTGAAAATTGAAAATAAAACACTTTGAACAACATACACTGCTTTCTTGATGTCTCCTTGGGAAAGGGAGTTTAGGATAAAAATAAGCTCTTGGCGCCAATCATAAAATAAATAATTTATACAACAAAAAAAATAATTTATACGTGAATACTTAATTTAACACCCAGTTTTTACTGCTGACCGCATGAAATCGCGGGAGCAAAATGTGGCTATAAGTGCAGGTATAGTAGTCGCAAATTCAAGTCCAATTCATCTTCAAGTCAACATGTACATGTATGTAATCTTGATTGTGCTCGAGTCTCCAAGTTTTTGGCCGATTTGGGTATTAAAGCTTCGTAGTCGTTGCTTTCAACTGAAAATCCAGGATATTTTGTAATGATTTCTTTACAATGCAACAGCTTAACTTCAAGTTTGTATACATGTAACTGATAAAAGCTTTCAAGGCTTCCATGTGTCTCAGTTCAGTTAGCGCGGAATATCAGTCTTAGGCATGTTGACATTTGAGCGAAACCAGTAGAGTCAGTATAAAGCTTACTAGTCGTAGCGACGTAGCCATCTCTTCGTTCTTCTAACAGCTTCCTCACGAATGGAAGGGGTGACGATATCAAGTTTGAAGATATTATCGTCTTTGACCACACACTGAACACTCTGACGAGTAAAGAGTGCAAGATTTCCTTAGAAAAATTCCACATCAAGCGTCTTGGGATCGGAAGCCATTTTGGAAATCTGAAGCCTCATGTCTAGTTCCCAGTCCCGCTCAAAAGTTTACAATTTGCCCCCGAGTGAGTGAGTGACACTTCCGGTTCAAAAGTCCCATCCATCCCAATAACTCGTGGATGCTTCGCAATCCACGAGTTAAAAATCGGCAAGTAGGTAGTACATGTTTGAAAATTATTTTTGATGATTAACCACCATTTGATCTAAAACACGAAGATTTGGCTAATATTTCCATGCCACAGATTGAAAATAGGCCAGAGACATATGCAATTGAAAATATTTGTACAAATGCAGTATTTTATAACTGCTATATTAACTTTGTTGTCGATCTTGCACAATAATTAACCTAGATTTCATATTTAGTGTGAACATTTTGTTAAAGTTATTTCATTCTCATGTATGAATGATCTCATTGTTAAAGGTTAAATAAACATGATATTTCATTGATTCCTTGCCTGGTTACCGTAATTAGTATTCTGTATCCGATTTACAGCATACTTATTAGCTAATTAGTATTCTGTAAATAGGATACAGAATACTAATTACGCTAATCAGTATTCTGTATGGATTTATCAACCCCAGCTTTTCCCTGCTCTGCATTCAAACCCCCCTCGCTTTAAGGTATCAGGATATGTTTTTTAGCAAAAAAAATCAAAATCGGATTTTTAAAGATTTTGAATAAGCTTTCCTTTTTCTATGATTTTCTTTAAAAGAAATTACAAATTTTAAAGAATCAAGCAGAGAAAATGAAGATAACCAAAACCGTGACTATTTTGCTACAGGAAACGATATGTCAACAGTAATTGGTTGGATTGTGACGTTAGTCGAAGCGCATCAGTACGTGACACTCATAACCAATACAGAATAATTTTAACAATACACTTTTAAACTTTTTACATGTAAAAGCAAATACATGTCTTCAAGAAAACGTAAATATTTATGTTCTCATCCAAGAAGAAGATCGTCGACTTCGTCTTCGAAGAAACCGTTCCCAAACAGAGCAGAAAACCATACAAATACATACACACTAAAACATGCCCCGGCACCCGCAATACTCGACCGAACAAACCAGAGCACAATAAATTTACTGCAATATTTTGTCATTTGCATATGACCTGTCGACCTTTGCTGAATACTGACAAGATATCTTGACAAGTGGTTGACAGATTCAATTACGCTAGGTGTTGGATAAACATGATGTTTTAATCCTCCAAAACAGTAATTGCGTCTTTTCTCGGAACTATTTTCAGCGCTAAATGCACGTCTTTCAAATGCTTAATGTCGCTAGGGTTTCGATGGATTTCGCTGAAAATTTGCAAGGTGGCTCAGCAATAGTTGATCTAAAAAACTGTTTCTCAGAATTTTTCATGTTATTTTCGTTCAAACGTTATGGCCCTATTTGTTGACAACATAGCTCTTAAATCAATTGTTCAACTTTGGCGTAGGATTGCGGTTGATCTAAAACACATATCGGAAAATTGAGACACCGCTTTTAAGTTCATTATCTCGAGAGTCTGTTAGAGTGTTTTTCACAGGCATAGCTTAAATTCCATATGCAATCGAACTTTTAGAACGCACTACGGTCGAATTTCACGTATACTCGCCTAACAATTTCTATAATGCAAAATCAAAAAATATGAAAGAATAATCAAAAACTAAATTTATTCAGCTTTCAGAAAATGTATACTTTCTTGGTAAAATGTTGTAAAGCGCACGTGTTGTCGAAGTCCAAAGACATAGGGTCCAAAACGTATCCTGATACCTTAAGATACTCATTCTGTATGGGCTTTACAGTGAACTCATGTGACCCTAATCATGCGGTTTGATTGGGTCTCACCCTAATGAATTATTAATGAATTTTACAAAAGCTGGTTATTATCTTTAAATGGAAGGTGGTTTAACTCTCACTAAGAGATCTTTGAGAGAATTTGTCCTTCCTGTAAGACACTATACGAGGATCTGAATAGATCCTTGCAGGTTAGGAGTATAAGACAATTAATACCATCTAATATGTTGGTATGAACTTTA
Source organism: Actinostola sp. cb2023 (assembly GCA_033675265.1). Lineage (NCBI taxonomy): Eukaryota > Metazoa > Cnidaria > Anthozoa > Actiniaria > Actinostolidae > Actinostola > Actinostola sp. cb2023. The sequence goes on from JAUJYZ010000687.1 coordinate 88,927, forward strand.
AAACCATACATACAAAGGTTATTGCATAGGACTGTATTTGCAAGATTTATAATAAATTTCCCGTTGCGAGCCCTAGTTTTTACTTTGTTGTGCTTGTTCATATTGTAACGCCTTTTGAAACGCGAGTGCGTTCGCATAGAGATTGTGCATTAAGAGTGAGTAAATGAGACATTTGAATAGTTCACAACTTGTGTTTTGGCACGTGAAAGCGATTTACAGTTGTTGATTAAGATTTCTCATTCTTATTTCTGGCAGTGTCTGGTTTGATGTGAGGCTGTGGCCGGTACTGTAGACCTATTAGACGGCTGTTCTCGTTGACATATTTGTTAAGCAGTTTTGCTCCTGGCGACATGTACAGGAGTTACAAGAAGAACTGCTTTGTTAATAACAGATAGCAAGACCGGTTTCGGTCTCTTAATAACGTGTCCTTCTCCAATTGCTCGAAGGAGTGTGAACTGCAATGTGTCAGCTCTTTCGATGGACAAGTTGATACCTTGCTTTGCCTGCGTTAAGTTGATTTTCCATTCAGAGTTAAGGATTTTTCACAAGAAACGCAACGAGAAACCCGACAAAAAACTCAACGAGACAATCAACGAATAATATGATGAAAAAAACCACACACAAACGAGAACATCAACGCTGTGAACGTCCATATATTATCTACCGCATCACAGAGTTATAAGGGAAAAAGAGAAACTTCTAAATTGAGAGTCATTTACGATGGATCAGCAAAAGAAACTCAAGGTGACACTTCAATCAATGACTGTCTGGACACTGGACCAAATCTTATTCCCAAGTTGTTTGATATCCTTGTGAGATTTCGTTGGAATCGCATCACATTAACCGCAGATATTGAAAAGGCCTTTCTTATGATTGGTATAACGGATTCAGATTGAGATATGCTATGTTTCTTGTGGTTCAAGAATCCACTTCAGTTGAACAGTGACATTGAACATTATCGATTTATAAGACTAGTGATTGGATTACGACCATCTCCAGCAGTTTTGAGTTCAACCATTCTACATCATTTACAATTGTACGTACATCAATACCCTGAACTTGTAGAATTTGTATGTGGACGATCTTGTGATGGAAGATGAACCAATTGAAATATACAGTGGAGCGAAACAGGCAGGCACTTTTTCTTCCCCATTATTCTCAGTCACTGGGATCCATTATTATTCCAGAATTAATCATTTTTTAAGTTAAAACACATGAAAGATGTCGTATTGGCAGGAGATGACAGATTGGACTCCATGGACCATTCTGCAAAGTATGGGGTATATACGATGTTCTGTTCTGATGAAAGTTTGCCACTTTGAAGTAGTACAGGCTAGCATGTAATGTGTGTAGAATCCAGCCATTAGAGTGATTTTACTTATCCCTGAAACACAAACTTATAGTTCGTAGCTTGTTGTCTGGATATATTACAATTACAAAATATAAGTGTCTACTAGAGTACACACACTAAACCCATGCAACATAAATAGCACTAAATATATGTAGTACTAATAATTTTTGTTTTATGTATAATTATCGATGAAATATCTATATTTTTATATATTAAACATAATATTACATGGTCACTTGGATACGAATTTTATCTTCGAGTGTTGTTAATATCTCTCATGTAATATCCTCTGTTTACTATATAGTGATAATGATAATATATTGTTTAATTAGTGCCAAACATTGCATGGTTTTAGTGTTTATACTCTACTATTATGCTACTATTTCATGGGTAAAGAAAATCACTCTAAATCCATGAAATATTATATTTTTATATATGCCAACATTGTTGGAACCACATGTAGGTATATGTATATGTTTACAAACATCCCAAAATAGTATGCGTCTTCTTATACAGACGGTAAATATATTTTGTGAATGGATTTATTTCTTGAATAAGTTATTTTCAGGAGAGTGGAGGGAAGTAGGGTGTAAATACCAATACAAAGTAATTAAAATCCATGTGTCTTTATAATATATCAATATGCATCCACCTGACCCAAATAATAACATCTGATTAGTTGTTGGGCTTATACAGGCTAAACTGGTGGAAGTCCACAAACCGAGCTTGAGGGATGTAAAATATGCTTCCAGTTTTTGACAGATATTGGTCTGGGTGTGTCCAACTTTGTCACTGATCGTCATCGCATTGCAAAATGGATAAGCGAATGTTGTCCCAGTACAAAGCATTTCTACGATATCTGGCACGTTGTTAGATCTGTTACTAAAGTGTTACTAAAAGCCTCAAAGAAAAAGGGTGCGAGGCAATTGCTCCCTGGATTAAGCCCATTAGAAACCATATATACTAATGTGCCACTTCCACCAAAGCTGGTTTTGGAGCCCTTATTTCTGCCAAGTGGTTGTCGTTTCTACGACATATGGCTAACAAACACAGTAACCATCCAGACCCCCACTACACTGAATGTAAACATGGAGACATTGAACCAAGGAAGTGGATAAAAATAGGCAAGTTAGATTTGATTTTAGAGTAACCGGACTAAAACTAAAAACCATGAAACAATACTTTTTTCAATTTGACTTTGGCTTTCTTACATCTAATCACCAAACTGAAAAAAAGCCACTCTAGGAGTGCATGTGGCTACTGTATTTAATTTGTCTGATTACACATGTAATTATGTTCTCACTTATACAAAATGTTTAATAAAGCAATTATTGAATTCGGTTTTCGCATGATATATACATGTATAGTAAATTAAACCTCACCCTGAATAATTATTGCTTATTATATGCATGACTCGTGTCAACCACTGACTGATTGGCTCTGAACACAATCCGAAGATTAGGAACTTACTAACACACTCGATAGCATTAGTGGCTACACCTGTTTGAGGTCAGTAGCCACGCAAAGTATAAATCTTGCTTATCTTTTGCTACTAGCAGTAATATGGTTAAAAAATCTACCTCTGGTGTGCTAAACAGGAACTGCAGCATATGACAAAATAGTCAGTCTGTTGTCAAATAAATATCTGGTTGTCGACATTCAGAAATTATCACCAGAGGCACAAACAAGCTGTTTAGAGGGCTTTCACTCTGCACTCAACCACTGGCACCCAAAGATGATATATTTTTCATGGATGGGTACAGTCTGCAGGTAAGCATTAATCTTCTATATACATGTACGTGTTTGAAGTTCAATTCACACAAAGGGACATTTCACAGGGACCCATCTCCCTTCATATTAATTACATTGGTGGACATGGTAGAGAGTGTTAGCAGTCCAAAATATTGAGGTATAACCACGGGCAACAGGTCATGTAGAGTCAGTATTTTTGGGTAATATTTGTATTTTCGGTATCGCTTATATAAGCTCTTCGAAGCTCTGTTATTGTCTGTATTTGTTTGATGACCTTTAGACCTTTAGATATCCGAACCCATCAACAGTAATCCGAACCCCGACATCTGGTTTTATTTATGACGTCAGCGAAAGCTCCCAACAACCTAAGAAGGGAGAAGGGTAGGCAACAGATGCTTATGTAAACAAAAATCTTTGTTCCGAGTTTGTGCAAGAAAAGTCACGTGCGGTGGACAAGTGATGACAGATACACTTTTGGGAGAATTTTAAAACAAATTGATTTGACATTTATTTCTTGTAGTTCAAGATCCCACTGGCATTGATAAACCAGCGCTAGCCTGCGTAGCCCGACCCTGAGTGACGAACAAGAAATGGATGATAATAAGCTATCATTCCACTAAAATCAGTTAGCCAATCAGTATTTTTTATTACTTCTGGACATTTTAAGGGAAAAGATGTTTTATTCAAAAGATGAAATGTATATACCCTTATACTATTGTACGACGCCATTTTGAGTTAACCCCAACCCTAACTTCTTCCCGGGGGTGTCAAAAGTCGTGGTCACGTGACCTCGTTTTTTTCTCCTTAACCCATTCACTGCTGAGCTATTTTGAGTTTTTAGCGATTTTTTGGACCTAATCACGCCGTAGGAAATTTCGATTCCATATAAGAAGTTTCCATGGAAATCTTGGCAGTTCTCACATGGTCTTTCTTTTATCATGGGACCTTGTCAGGGCTGGTATATCTTTATACCTCAAGAAGGCCAATTTTGCATTTTAGAGTGTTTTATAGCCATTATTCGCCACAGAAGCCCCCAGAACAGCATCATTAAGTTTGACTGGCGTGGTAGAGACGGTTCTCCTGGAAGAAATCAGGGGTGCGATTTCACGAATACACATCGGCTGTGCGTTGAGGAATGGCGTACTCAACCGCGAAATCGTATCTCTTGTTGTTCTGTGGTGGATTCCAGGACCTACAAAGGCATTTTTGGCGACTTTGGACTTGAAAAGAATGCAACTGGTGCAATATTTTGCCTGTACGACCGAGTCGCTTGACACTCTAAAAAAAACTCTAAACAACAGAAAGGACAGGACCCTCGCTGTAAAAAAAATCCCTATGTTCCCAGCATGCTTTTCGGGTGTGCAGAAGGAAAACACGTGTTTGCGACAGTGATTGTAAGGAAATGGCCATTGTTTGGCGAGTTAAGGAAAAGACGGGGAACAATTCATGATTGTATCAAGAAGAGAGATGGAAGTTTGCTGAGAAAGTAGCATTTTCGATTTCAATGAAAAACAAATTGAACTAATGTAAGTCAGTTTACTTGAGGTTAAAATTTGAAGAGTTATCTAGTTGTCACAAATAACTGGCCATGAGATCGATTCAGAAAGTTCAGAAATAATTTTTCAAAGCAGTATCGATGTTTGCGGCCGGTTTCAGCCGGTGTAGTAGTCAATGGGTTAAAAAAGAAGAACTATTCGTATCAAATGTCAGTAACTATTTTTATAGATCAACCAATGTCACACCGTCGTGTGTTCACTCCATTTCAAAGACAAGGATGTGGAAACATCAGGGTACTCTGACCATTGGTATGTTAAGCCCGGCCATCTTCCGTCTGTTTTTAAATGCTGGGAACAATGTCCATATCTTATTGGAAAAAAAGAGGGTGAAAACTAAGCTTCAAATGCGATCTATTAATGAAATAAATTGTGCTCAAAGTTAAAGTAGCAGTGCAGAGAGAGAAAACGAAGAAATTCAGGGTGTTTTTACTGAACGTATGGAAAAAGATCAATAACCTGATTTATATGAGCCTCTTTTAAGGGAGCAACTGGAAATGGCAAAAAAGAATGCAAAACAGCTTGAATCAACCATCAGTGATAAGGAATTCAGCATTGAAAATATTAAAGATCAAGATGTTTGTTTCTACACAGAATTCCCGCCCGAATAGACAGGTTCATAATTCAGTGCTTACTTACCTCAACCCAAGTCCAAATGGTGTGAATTTTGTTTACACACGGAAAAAAAACAAAGAGGATGTGGATTCTACTCCTGCTAGAAAAAGGGGAATCAATTTTTTATTTTCCTTTGTCGAGTAAGGCTGTGCACTTACCTACATATTTAACATTTCTATTGGAACTGTCAGCAATATTATTGTTTCATGGTCAAATTTCTTATATCTGAGACTTGGGTCATTGACTATTTGGCCTAGCACAGAGACTGTAAAGGAGAATATGCCTGAATCTTTCAAGAAAAAATATCCAGAGACAAGAGTCATGAGACTGTAAAGGAGAATATGCCTGAATCTTTCAAGAAAAAATATCCAGAGACAAGAGTCATGATTGTTTGCACAGAAATCAAAGTAGAAATGCCCTTATCACTTGTTCTCAAATCTCAGACATATTCAAGCTACTACACTGAAGGGACTTGTAGGCATATCGCCCAATGGTCACATCACTTTTCTGTCTCAATCATACACTGGGTATATATCAGACAGGGAAATAACTGGACGTAGTGGTATTCTCCAAATGCCATTCCAAACCTGGTGACTGTCTGATGGCAGACAACGGTTTTGATATACAAGATTTATTGTACCCTTTGGGTGTTAAACTCAATATACGTCCATTTCTACATATGCAAGACCAAATGCCCTCTAATGAAGTCATCGAGACTCAACAAATAGCTGCTGAACGAATACATGTGGAGAGGGCCATAAATTACTTCTGCCTTGAAGTTCTTTTTTCCACCAAAAGACTAGACTTCTTTAACTGATTGCTGATTGCTGATTTCACTTTGCACGAGTAAACTGAATCCTCCACAACAACTCTATAAGTTGAAGCTCCTTTCCTAACAGCATCCCTGTGCTTAAGAGCGGATGGCTGTAAGAATCGAGAATACTCCCCTTTCGAGTTCATTGTGGAGAACCGCTGTGTGAATGTTTTGCAGGCGCACAGCAAACTCCGAAACGAGGCTTAGCCTGAGCTGTGAGAGTTTGTTTTCATCACTCGTTCATCGATACGATAGAGATTTTATAATATTAATAGCTTTAAAATGAATCAAGAAGAAGGTAAAAGGAGTAAAGCGAGAAGAGGAAAAGAGTGTGCAGCTGTTGGATGCACAAACTGCGAATATCAGCGAGATGGGACAGCATCAGGAATAAGATTTTTTCGGTTTCCAACCAAGCCATCATCAAGAACACGTTGGTGCAATCTGATAAAAAGACAGCACGGTAGAGATGGCTTCTTTGTTACCGCGAATACCGTGCTTTGTGAGCAACATTTTCCAGCTAAGGTTGTCTATAAACCGCCTGGAGGACGTAGAAGTAGATTACGCCAAGGTAAGATCGAGTAGGCCGTCATGATATACCGCACTGATCGAATCACTATTTGCAAGCTGACAACGACGAAACTGGTTACATATAAGAAGCTTTTAAAATAATGACGTTTTTATCTTTGGAAGGAGTGGAACCATCGATATTTAATTGGTCAGGCGATCAGAAATTGAAGCCGAGTCGTCCACCTCCAAAGCCACGCGAACGAACACGAGAACGAAACCCAAACGGGACCACTGAGGTTGTTTATACTTCTACACTGACTACAACATCCCTGGTTACATTCCAGTCCAGTGCACAAGATGTAGAAACGCAGTCTGTTTTACCAACCTGTAATAGCTCCAGTGATGAAGAAGAAGTTATGGACATTGAAACAACTACATGTATGTCTGAAATAAGCGCTTCGACAGCGGTGGTAAGGGATTTTTGTTTGCTTTTTTGACAATGCCCATATTTGGAGCAGTATTATCTTCTCAGTTCTTTAGTTTAGTACATGTACTCCTACATAGTTTACACTAATCCTAGGAGGTCCACACAAAATAAAATTACAAGTCATCAGCCTGCATTTTATATAAATTACAAGTCATCAGCCTGTATTTTATATGAATTTAATCATTTATAACTTTTAACTTTATATGGGGTAAGATTAAATTCATATTGAATACACGTTGATGACTCAAGTTGTATTGATTACTCAAATGACTCAAAGATTGCTTGCTTTGTATTGTAGAGTGTAGAACAATCAACCCAAACAGATTGGTCATTTGGTGTGAATGAGTCAACTGTTCCTCATCACTTGCTTGATCACAGTTATGCATTTGAATTTAATATGTGCCCATCTGATCCTCTTGATTACAAGACAAGTATCGAGGAAAGACTGGAAGTACAATCTGCAATGAATGAAAATTTGGGGGAAAAAGTTGGAGCCCTGCAAAAGGAGATTGACTCTTATAAAGAGAGAGAATTTAAACTTGAGAAATTTAAAGATGATAATGTTGGAATTCAATTTTACACTGGTTTTCCCAGCTATGAAGCTCTTATTTGCTTTTTTGAATATATTGAACCCAAAGTTGCAAAAATGCAGTATTGGAACAGTAGAAATGTGCACGACTCCCATTCATACCAGGAAGAGGGGAAGAAAAAGCCAGGGCCAAAAAGAAGTATGCCACCCTTAACCGAGATGTTTATGGTGTTAGTAAGACTCAAGGTTGGCCTATTTGTCAAGGACATTGCAGACAGGTTTGGAATATCACCTGGACAATTCTCGAAAGTATTCTGTACATGATGGATCAACCTATTGTATCTGGAATTAAGGTTGATATTTCCATTTCCATCTCAAGAAAAGGTGAGAAGGAATATTCCAGAGCAGTTTTCACTGTACCCATCAACCAGAATAATTATTGACTGTTCTGAGATCTTTGTTGAGGTACCATCCTCTATGTTAGCTCAATCTCAAACATGGTCCAACTACAAGCACCATAACACTTTTAAAGTGTTAATAGGTATAACACCAAATGGCCAAGTAACCTTTGTTTCAAAGTTATGGGGTGGACGTGTATCAGACAAATATATCACACAACATTCTGGTCTGATTGATCTCCTTGGAGCTGGTGACAACGTCATGGCTGACCGGGGATTTGACATCAGTGACATTTTACCACGAGGCTGTCGCTTGAACATACCACCATTCAAAGGCACAAGGGAGCAGTTAACTGCAGATGAGGTACAAGAGACTGTTCACATTGCTTCAGTCAGGATACATGTGGAACGTGCCATTGGTCGCATAAAAAATTACCATATTTTAGATGGCACCCTACCCCTGAGCCTTGCCCATCTAGCTGATCAGATTTTTACTGTTTGCTCATACTTGACCAACTTTTTGCCTCCGCTCCTCCAACCCGCAGTTACAAGGGACGGGTAAAGAAAACTTTATGAGCTTTATTATATAATAGTCAAGTGACAACAATGTGTATTTACAATGTATTTATTTTTCTACAACAACAGGATATTACTAATTGCCTATTTTAAAAGTGTATTTAAAATTTCAAACCACAACACTAACTTTTGTTAATAAATAAACAAGCTTTTTTGAATATCTGAAGTAGTTATTTTTTTCCACAGCTATTCTTTCCATCATATTGTTTCATGGTAAAGAAACATTAATTATATATTTAGAAGGTTGATGAACACAGAAAGATAGCCTGGAAAAAATTATAACTACAACACATGCATCCATTTATTTCTCATCCATGCAATAAAATTTATGAAAATATCTACATGTATCTATAAAATCTGTGATTTTATTTAACCCGTGAAACAAAACTACGGGAATCAATAATTTATAATAAGCTGTAATAGTCAAATGAAAATAAAAGTACTCAGTAGAATTAGAGTACATAATAATGTCTATTACACAAATATCTATATCTATATTATAAAATTGCTCGATTATAATGTCATATGTTTGTTATATAACATTATTAGCTAAAATATACATATCAATGGCTTCTAGAACGCTTTCCATACTGTTTATAACTTTTCCAACCATGATGTTTGTACAATGAGATTCCCCTGGCAACTCTCCTAGTCAATACTTCTGGAAGAAATGCTCGCTTATAAAAATATACCACCAGTGTTTATTAAAATATATTCTCTGAACATGTAAGTTATTGGGGCCAAACCAAACAACAAAGTCAACCCAGGCTAAACTACAAACAAACATTTGCCCCTGAACTTGATAATAATACTGGTGATTAGTTTTAAGCGCTGGTTCCCCAGAATGCATGGTCATACAAAACTGTTTGTCACAACAAGCATCCTCTACACACATTCCCTGCTTTGAGTATGGGCATTTTATCTCAAGTCCCCCTTCCTTTTTACCCTCTGCCAATGGATCAAAAACCATGCCATCTAAGCTTGCCCCATACCCTGGCCTAACTCTCGATATAACAGTACCTACTTTCCAAACCCTCAAACCCTTGTTACCCTCTAATTTTTTCTTACTTAAATAGTCTTCCACAGCATCATCCTCATGAAGATGACCATACTGTAGAGAAGGGATCTTTGTTGATGCATGAACTTTGTACATAATCTGTTTTAATAGTTTATCTGGTTCAATGTTTCTGATTGCAGCTGCCTTAAAATTTGACGCTGTCAGTTTAACTTTCTTGAGCTCTCTCCAAAATGCATTATCTTGACCCCTTGAAAGTCTTTCGATTCTCTCAATGTCATTATCAGTAATCGTTTCTGTATATTGATCAATCATTGCCTTAAACTTGAATGTTGCAATGTTGTAGTCCTCATTGAATGGCAGATCCATTTCAGTTTCCTCAGTTACCATAGAAACATCTATTGTATCATCAGGTATGCTTTCACATATACTGTCTACTATAACATTACCATCAGACACAGCTTTTGGTTTTACATTATGAAATAAAAATAGTGAGCTGCTTGGCAGACAGTGGCTAAGCTTTGAGAGCATAGTGTTGAGTCTTGTTTCATCAAGTTTCCTATCAATGGGAGCTCTCGGATCATAGTAGCTGGATTTGGCAATCTCTGCACTCTTCTGGCCATAACGATATTTAGTTATATTTATGTCATCTACTGGCTTTGGGTCTACCTTAATATTTCTGGGAACATTCCAGGAACAGAGTCTTGAGGTGCAGGAGACTGGCTCGTGGTGGTTCTTCAACCCTTGTCGACAGAAGTCTTCAATGGCGAATAAAATGCCTCCTATGTGATTACACTGCCCATGACCATTAACACCTCTCCTGGAATATAATACAAAAGTTTAATAAGGGTATTGTAATAATAATAATTATAATTATAATAATATATGTTATTTTAAAGAAATAATTTCAAGTAGCAATCTTACCCAGCTGGGCACTTGCATGCGGCCTTTAGAACTTCATTATTATTACCATGACTAAAAACAATGGCGACCTTGTACTTGGTTTGCTTCATTGAAGCCAGCACTTCTGCTTTCACGTACGTCAATCCACCAACTGTTGCAACTTTTAGGTCTTTTACATGTCCTTCCTTGAAGAACTGAAAAGCTTTGAGCTTCTTATATCCAGTAGTTCTCAGCGATGAGTGATCGTACTTCCTTGTTGTCAAAACAAGGTAGTCGTACAGTTGAACGAAGTCAAACGATGGCAAATCTCTTAAGTCCTTTTTCCACATCAAGGTTTCTGCATCCTTGATGATCTTCTCGTAGGTAATGTCAAGTTTCTTGTTCTTATTCGGAGCTGAGACATCTAAGAACTGCTCTTCAGCCGATCTACTGGGAGCATCTGTACCACTACCAGTTGCCAACACGCCATAGCAACGTTCGACCAAGTCGCTTTTTTTGCCGCTTGATGATAGTCCGTGCTCATTCAATAGTCCTTTAAGCTCTTTTACAGTAAGTTTTTGAAGATCTTCTATGTTTGATATCGAAATTTCGTCATTATCTATCATTTTCAAGCTATTTCTTATTCAAATTCTCGCGCCATCACAGCACAGCAGACAGCAGAACACGAAGGAACTCAGGCTAAGCCTCGATCTCATGTCAATATGCGCCTTCCGTTCTAAAGTTCAGCGGTTCTCCACAATGAACTCGAAACTGGAGTATTGACGGTCAACTCAAAAAAATCGAATTTTCTTTTCTTTCACCATATCATTCCTTTCGATTATCTATTTTGATGGACACTAACCCCCAAATCCCTTTTGTCCACTTACTGGAATCCACAGCAAGTAACAACACCCAAACCCTGCTTGGAGCTTTTGCACAGGGATCTGTGTGCTCTTATCAGCTAGCAAATATGGAACCAGAATTTGAAGTGATTGGCACTTTTGAAGTTTCCAACACATTCGTACTGAACAAAGAATATCGTGTTAGTACCACTGTAGACCCTACATTTCCTCCTTTGCCTTTAACTTCAAGTCAGGTCGTAAACATACCAGTATCTAGAGATCATTTGAATGCTAGACAGAAAGAAAAATTAGACGACCTTACGTACCAATCTACAATTGCAAGGCTTACAGTGCAACTACACCAACCAAGGCCACCCAAACAAATTTTGAATCAAATTTTCTAATCACATTTGTGACGCTGAATAACAGAATGATGTCGAATTCTACATTTTAAACTGTTTCTTGTTCACTCTTGATCATATACATACACATATAAAGTAAAATATATGCTTTTAAAGCGAAAATTTGACAATTTGTGCAGATTCTATTGTTTAAATACTCAATTGTGATTGGATAATTTGTATGAAAATTTGCTTGGGTGGCCTTGGTTAGTGTAGTCGCACTGTAACATTATTGAAGAGGAAACTAGACAACAAAGGCAGTGTTCTGACTGGGCAAAAGTAAGAGAATTTCGTTTGAACTCTTCTCATTAAGAAATGTTGTGTAGAGCTAAATAAGCCTATCAATGCAAACAGAGCCATGCAACATGGTATAAACAATGAGGACAAAGCAAAATATTACTATTCTAGGGTAACTGGGAATACCATTCTCCCATGCGGATATGTAATTGATACTACAGCACCATCGTTAGGAACAAGTCCCTTTGGAAAGGCCATTAACAAGAGACTCACCAAGCCTTGTGGTCTAATAGAAGTCAAATGCCCATACAAGTGGCGTCATTCAAAGCGATCTGATGCCTGTGCAGATCCTTCCTTTTATTGTGCCAGCAATGGGAAAATTGAGCTACGTTTATAAAGTAAGACAACAGCAACACATGTCGGAATTAAGCGAAGAAGACTATTCGGATAGTGATCTAGAGGACATATTTGGAGATAGCGATGAAGATGAAGATTTTGAAGGATTTGAATATCGTTTACTGGCTGTCATTCAGTGGACAAAGGATGAAGATGGCTCAAAGACTTGTCGCTATTACAAGCATCATCCGCGCGTAAATTTTCAACGTGACAACAGTGGCCCAACTATCCATGTCCTACCTGGAAATGCTGTGGATATTAACAAATTGTTCATATCAGATGAATTATTTCAAAAGATTGCCGCTTGGACAAATCGATGGTTTCAAATTAAAAAGGCCAATGATCCACATAAACACAAAACAATGTTTGAACCAATTGAGGACATACAAGAATTGAAAGCATACTTTGGAGTTCTTCTTCCAAAAACAAAAACAGAATGTAGACTTGCCGAGGTATTTTGACGCCTGGGTTTCATAAAGTGTTTACTCTTAAACGATTTTCACTAAACAGGTACATTTCTTTTTTTGATCCCGATTCAGTTGATGAGAATAACCCAGGTGGTAATGATGAGGTATTAAATGTTCGACCACTAATAGAGCTTTCACAATCTACTTTTTAAAGATAACTTTAACTGTGGCAAAACCATTGCTATTGACGAAGCAATGGTTCCATACAAAGGGAAACTCTCCTTCAAGCAACGGATATTAGGCAAACAAATTCGATGGGGGATAAAGTTGTTTGAGTTATGTGACTCTGAAACAGCATACCTTTCAAGATTTGAAGTATACTTTGGAAAAGAGAGGGATGGACAGAATTCTGTGATAGGAAAGTCAGGTGCTGTGACAACAGATTTTCTAAACAAAGGACACCAGCTCTTTATTGATAATTGGTATGCCTGTTAGAAGGAGGCTCTTGGTAAAAGCTGGAATCAGTTTTTATTCGGTGGTTCTTCTAGTACTCTGGTATTGCTAGTACTCTTCTATGATCTTACTAGTACTCTGGTATTGCTAGCATTCTTCTGTGATCTTACCAGTACTACTCTACAAGCTACAATGTAACTATATTTATAGCAAGATAATTATGCATTACAACCTAAGCTAAACATATGCGAGTCTCCTGGAGAATTCCTATTGGCTATTGGCTAACGTAATATGGCGATTCTATAATTTGACAGTAAAACGAGAACTGTTCTTCTTAGTAACGAGGTGCACATAACATTGGAAAAACAGCAGAATAGTTCATTTCCTGTCGACAATTCATTCAATAAGGATGAATTTTTATATAAAGATTTCATGTCCATTAGTATTCTTTTCATCATAAAGATTCATCTTACTTAAAATTCACTGATAAAGGCCCCAAGTGAAACAATGTACCTGGTCCATAAGGACCCTAGATTCGACTAGATGATGACGTGTAATTGCAGAAAAGCAACAACTTGTCCCTTCAACGGCAATTGTCTAGAGAATAGTTTAATCTACCAAGCAACAGTCAAAACCGAAAATAAATCAGAAACATACATCGGACTTTGCGAAACACAGTTCAAAACTCGCTACCGTAATCACATATTTATTTATTTTTAATTGCTACTATGTATTTTATATTATATATACGGCTCTCTGGAAGAGCACCAATATGTGAAGAGATCCCGTATTTTAAATAAAGATTATCATCATCATCACTACATGCGGCTTAAATTTAATATCCTTGAGCCCTCCGTGGTATGTTTTGGAAACACTTTTATCATATATAATATAATCAGGCTCGACTCTAAAATTGTTATACCTTAAATTGCGATGTTCCTTTGCTCGTGTTCCGAATAATTTTCCATTATAAAAGTAAACTGTATTAACTAGCAGCCAAGTATACTCATTTGCCAAAACGCTTCTTCTGCTGTGATACCTTCCCTTTCTGGCTGTTTTGACTGGTTTGCTATCCCATCATGAGTTGCTCGCCTCATCTCAGCGTCTAGAGTTCGACGTAACGTAGTTAACCTAAATTTAAACAACAAGTCAGGATTTAAAAGACAACACAAATCCTGCTTTAAAAGGAAAGGAATCCGAACAGGTAACAATGTTTAATTTAGAACATTAAACAAACCACTAATTTTGATCGATGAAAATGCTAGTTTCATATTTACATTCTTACAATAACGATTGATAGTGCACCTATCAATGTTAAGCTGCAGGGGGAGGCCGGGCATAGGCGGGGGATTTGACATAGGAAGTCTGTCCGTGGTGGGAAAGTTTGATCGTCTATCGAAGCCCAGGGTCGGGTCTTTTGACTTTTGACAGTTGGAGGCCTGGCCCCAACCAAGACACCATCTTGGATTAAGGACGCAGAGACAGCTGGAAAGTAGGTTCGTCACCCTTCAAAATGGCTGCGGACAAGCCGGAAAATTTGAAGGTAAGCAATCTGTAGTTTTCTTTTTGAAAGTGTCCCATCGAAGCAAGACTTAACTGGCCGTCTCTTTAAGAGTGGATGCCGGTAAGGATCGAGACTAAATCTTCAACTCAAAAAATTCGAATTTAATTTTATTTCGCCATATCATTCCTTTCGATGACCTATTTTAGGGAAAAATACTAAAAAGTTCCAGCGATTTTTATTTTAGGAGAAATTTCCAGTTTTTAAAAACCCGTCTGTCTACTTAATTTTTTTGGCTAAATTATAAGCCAACTTTGAACAGTCGGTATGTGTTCACCTCTAGAACTACAACAATGACATTAAGCACACTTAATAAACGTTTCTTGGTCTTTTCTACTATATAATTTATTGTTCTGTAACTTCTGTAGTTATTTTTCAAATTTGGTTTTAAAAAGGTATACTGAGCGCCATGAACGGAACGTTGAAATATAGGCAATGTTTGAGGTACGAAAAAGGATTCTGGTACATAAGTTTTTGATGAAAACGCCATGCCCCAGGAAAGCTTCACGTTTGTTCTATCAGTTTAGAAAGTTTCAAGCTTGGGAATTCAATGTAGCATTTTTGAGAAATAAAACTATTATGCTTGGGACTGCCAAAATTAGCATAATTTTCGTCCTGTGGCGGACATTTTTGTCGTTCAAACACAAAACTTAATTCCAAAACACGACTATCTTGCACTTTTAGTTGATCGCTGCCAACTGATAACAATCTTGGAGTTAATAAGAGTTATTTTCAACCATATTTGAGCTATTTCAGCCACATAAGCTCCGAAAATAGTGACAATTAGCATATTCATTGATCAAATATAAACACCGTTTCCGAAAATTGTGGTTCTTCACTCTAAAATGCTTAAAATGCTTAGAGTTTGCTCCAAATAAGATTTACAAACAATTGCACTGATTTCTAGTTCAAACTGGCGCTTTATCATGAAGAGTTCGGATAATTTGACACGATGCTCCACTTTGTTGACAAGCCAATTATGTAACGCAATGTAGCTGCTGCAAGTCACGCTACTGCCCTTCGAATAAAATTTTTGCGGCATGAAATAATAGTTTTAATCATAAAATATAATACTAAACAGAATTCATACTTGCTTGAATGGGTGGAATTTCGTATAAACGTTGTTTAAACAAAATTCGTATTTTGCTGTTATCTGATCGACCATCTATGCTAATTTTAACTTTTGCGAGAGTTATTTACGACTATCGAAACACAAACATTGTTGAAAATCATTCCTATTGACTCGAACATTGTTTTCCATCAGCAGCAATCAACTAAAAATGCGAGATAGCCGTGTTTTGGCGTTAGGTTTTGTGTTTGGATGACAAAAATGTCCGCCACAGGACGAAAATTATGCTAATTTTGGCAGTCCCAAGCATAATAGTTTTATTTCTCAAAAATGCTACATTGAATTCCCAAGCTTGAAACTTTCTAAACTGATAGAACAAACGTGAAGCTTTCCTGGGGCATGGCGTTTTCATCAAAAACTTATGTACCAGAATCCTTTTTCGTACCTCAAACATTGCCTATATTTCAACGTTCCGTTCATGGCGCTCAGTATACCTTTTTAAAACCAAATTTGAAAAATAACTACAGAAGTTACAGAACAATAAATTATATAGTAGAAAAGACCAAGAAACGTTTATTAAGTGTGCTTAATGTCATTGTTGTAGTTCTAGAGGTGAACACATACCGACTGTTCAAAGTTGGCTTATAATTTAGCCAAAAAAATTAAGTAGACAGACGGGTTTTTAAAAACTGGAAATTTCTCCTAAAATAAAAATCGCTGGAACTTTTTAGTATTTTTCCCTAAAATAGGTCATCAAAAGGAATGATATGGTGAAAGAAAATTAAATTCGAATTTTTTGAGTTGAAGAATTAGTCTCGATCCTTACTGGCATCCACTCTTAAAAACCTCTCAGTCGTTTTCGCTTCTAAAATAAATATCTCTCAAACTCTAGCTAATGAAAGACTATATCAAGGTTAAAACTAAAACGGGTTTGGTTTGCTTCAAAATATTTTTTATTTTATTTTATTTTATTTTTTGAAATGATTCCGTCTGAGAGCTGGTCAGAGGTCAAATTTGCATGAAATTATGCACTTTTTTACGGCGCTGTACAAACTTCGTCTCGCATTATCCAGCGAAACTTTTTATATCATGTTGCAGATAAATGTATCTAGTTTGTCTAGAGGTAAAGCGTTATTCAATCGGTTCAGCCGTTTATGAGAAAATTAGTTGATAATTAACCCCACTAAGATCTAACTGAACGGCGGCTCAAAATTACCCAACTTTACTCGATTATTTTGCAAAAGTGGCACCTCGCTGGATTCTCTCATTGACACAATCGGATTGAACATCATTTCATTTACACAAATCTGTAAAAACCTGTGTACGTTTTGGATATTTCAAAAGTTACGACAATTTCAGTTGGTGCATGTTAGACGATTTCCGAATATTAATTAGGTGCAATATCTCAGATATCTTATCCATATGAAGTTGAAAACAGCTTACCTCCTTCCTAAATCGCTCAAGTTTCCCATTTTACCCATGCTAGACTTCATTCCAGGTCAACATTTCCAAATACAGCGATTTAGGAAAGCTATTTTCAACTTCATATGGATAAGATATTGCACCTAATTAATATTCGTAAATCGTCTAACATGCACCAACTGAAATTGTCGTAACTTTTGAAATATCCAAAACGTACACAGGTTTTTACAGATTTGTGTAAATGAAATGATGTTCAATCCGATTGTGTCAATGAGAGAATCCAGCGAGGTGCCACTTTTGCAAAATAATCGAGTAAAGTTGGGTAATTTTGAGCCGCCGTTCAGTTAGATCTTAGTGAGGTTAATTATCAACTAATTTTCTCCATAAACGGCTGAACCGATTAATAACGCTCTACCTCTAGACAAACTAGATACATTTATCTACAACATGATATAAAAAGTTTCGCTGCATAATGCGAGACGAAGTTTGTACAGCGTCGTAAAGAAGTGCATAATTTCATGCAAATTTGACCTCTTGACCAGCTCTCAGACGGAATCATTTCAAAAATAAAATAACAAATAAATAAAAATATTTTGAAGCAAACCAAACCCGTTTTAGTAATAACCTTGATATAGTCTTTCATTAGCTAGAGTTTGGGAGATATTTATTTTAGAAGCGAAAACGACTGAGGTTTTTAAAGAGACAGCCAGTTAAATCTTTTAAGACCTTATAATAACTGACATTTGACCCAATTTCATTTTTAATAAACTTATACTTAAATAATTGATGCAGTTTTGAAAGGTCAACATTTACATAACAAAGCATTATAAAGGAGTTATTGTCTGACTGTTTATATCCATTTTGTTTATATAGGTGCTGCTTGAATTTGGCGAATCTCGGAAAGAGGCTGTAATCGAACGTGGAGATATGGCCGATCTCGAAGCACTCATAAGAAAGACCTTCGTTCAAATACAGAGTGATGACAAGATAATAACACAATGATAATTGATAATAATAATGATGGTGAATGGGATACTTGGGTGGATATCTTTTATATTTTTTCTGGTTCATTCATTTGACAAATGTCTGTTGTTGGAGGCGGGGCAATTGATACTCTTTTGACCAATGACAATTTCCCTGGGGACGTGCATTTGAACAGAAAAGGTCATCTCAGTTCAAATCCCCCGCCAATGCCCGGCCTCTCCCCCCCTGCGGTTTAACATTGATAGGTGCATAAGATGGCATAACCTTTTCTGTGCTATACTGGAAAAGGGCAACTTGAAACCTGAAATTACAAGGACCTATGCCTGAATCAGTAACGCTCTGTGTTTTAGTAATGTAGTGATTGATTACTTTCTCGATGGTATGTTTGGGAAACCAATTCTTTTGTGAGATATATAATAGCTTCTTGATAACAGTACGGACCCCCGCCCAAGTGTTGTTAATCCTATAAAAGCTCTGTCGACTATCTCTCTAATAAATGGAGATTTTATAGGCATAAGCGGTGAAACTAAAATAGCCCTGAAAATGTCTTCTTACTGTGAACTCAATAGGAGATGGAAAACTATTATCAATAAAGACATCTAGAAAAGATAACTTATGGCCGACCTATTTTTCTATGGTGAACGGAATATTGGGATGTCTAGAGTTGGAAGAACAAAAGAGCATCATGTTCAGTTTCAAAATAAACAAAACGTGTTGTCGACATTGCGGCGATAGAAGAAGATTTTAGATATCTTAAAGTTTTCCAACCATATCATCTCGTGATGCTCTATGAAAAGGTTGGCGATTACGGAGCCAAATGGGGACCCCATGGCCACGCCATAAATTTGGTCATAGAAAGAACCATTAAACGAAAAATGGGTTTGGGCAGTGGCAAAAAAAGATTCTTAAGCTCGTCGCCAGTTAGTTTGTGATCAGGGTTGTCGGCCAAAATGTACTTGATTGCTAGGTCAATGCATTCCACAAGGAGTATATTAGTGAACAGACTCTCCACGTGAAAGGAAACCATGAACTTGTCAGACATGGATAGTTCCTGGATTGCCCTGACAAAGGTGATTGATTGTGAAAGTGAAAGAGTCCAAGACACAATTGTCAGTGGGAATCTGGGGAGCCAAAAGGTTGCATAAATACTTGGCTAGACCATAATTGTAATGCCCGATGGAAGAGACTATGGGACGGAACAGAGGAATGTTATTAGTCACTTTGGAAACGAGTAAAGGACTGGGAACGAGTTTTTAGAATTAATCTAATTAAGAAATGAACCCCAACACAAGAAAGAGCATATCAGACTTAGTAAGTTTCAGGAGTTTGATAGGGTTTGGACAAGTAGCAAATGAACTTCGTCACCACTTCATCAGGGGAAAAAGGAAGAGTAGTGTTCCTTGTGAGATTTTTGAGCTTTTTCTCGTGGGTCTTGATAACTTGAGATGCTGCCCTCGCAACATTGTGGGAAAGCGTACGTTGTAAGATGTAAAAGTTCGAGCCAGTCAAGTTGTCAGCGAAGCAACCTTTCTGTAAGTGATTCTGTTAGTTCGATTCTAAGGAGTGGGCGGTTGTTTTAAGTCTTGTTCGTTTCAACCAGTCTACTTGCATGTGATTGCAGTATTTCCTTCTTATAACTTAAATCTTGTTCAGTCCAATCACCTGAAGACTGATCTTTTTCAATTAGCTGATGTGGCATAACTTTAGGTTTGAGTATATATTTTTATTTTTATTTGTTTTATTGATTGATTTTGTTGATAAAATTGATACTTTGATGCCACTTTAATTAATACACAGCGCTTTAGAATATTTATATAGTTTAAGCTTGATAAATTATAAATTAATATTTTTTCTCAATAATAGACTTTGCACTTCGTGTTCTGCCAAATTAAAACCTACGTATACGTACTGTTGGAGCTGTGGGGCTGAGGTAACAAGTCCTCAAGGACATGTAAGTGTCAACTGCACTAAATTCAGATAAGCTTAAATCCTGTTTTGGAAGACCATTTTCAAGGGAAGGGTTTAGAAAAATGAAAGCAAGTCAACACAGATATCTTGATCCTAAAAAAAGTATAGGTGTCTGATCCAAATGAGCTAGTTACCATCAACATTGGGTTAAGGTATCAGGGTACCCCAAACGACCATCATGCACGCAACACGCTCTAGCGCATACTCATTACGTTAAAACCTTTATAAAGTATACATTTTCTGAAAGCTGAATAAATGCAGAATTCAATAAAACAATTAGTTTTCAGAACAAAAACAATATATTTGAAATAGGTAAAAAAGTTCATTTTTTCACATCACTATAATCGCTGAGGTCCCATACAGCCACAATTTATTGGAAATCCTCGACCAATACCTTTATAAGCTCATGAGATATAGCTTACAAAAAAGGTGTCTCCGTTTATTAATAAATTAACCCGTTATATGGTCCTAAACTTCGAAGGAAATTGAATATTAAAATTCGGAGAAACCTTTTTGAAGAATATTTATCTGACAAAGTGTCTACCAAATTTCAGCTAAATCGGATAAAATCCTTTTGACCGGAACTCAAAATGTGCGCTTGATTCATGGCTATTTTGTTTCCGAAATAAAAGGCAAAAGAGTTTTCAATTCAAGTGGCGCCTTTGTTTACACAAGCATCGATAATCCACCACAAATATGTGATCCAATACCTGATGACATATGAATGGCATTCATAAGAAGATCGCCTTACAGTTCGTAACGACGTAACACAACGTGACAGGAAAGCAAAGTTACTGCTGGCGGAAAATACGAGCACTTTGACCGTGAGTGGTTTAGCATCGCTATTCAAGAATGTTTTGAGTGAGCAGTTACGATTTTTGGATACTTTCTTCGCATCTGAATCTTTGTGGAAAGTCTATTGCGTGAGTACTGTTGACAGCTTGCTTGTCAACATCTTTTTGCATCCAAAATTCGTTTTTTGATTCTAACATTTTAGGGAAAAAATATTTTTAGATTCTGTTCTTTGGAGATGGTAGATAATATTCAATTTGATTTGATTGTCAAAAAAAATCAAAACCAGTGGTTTGAAAGGTTTTTTGGGGTACCCTGATAACTTAAAGAAATTGGTGGATGATGACAGTTTGGGGGAAAGTGAGTGTTCCAAAGTCAGCCAATTATAAGTTCATACTTGAGAAAAGTATTGCACAATATAAGGTATTTAGCTCCAGGATATTTGATGGCACAATCAAATATGCATCATTACATGATGATGGCAGTCGTGCTGGACTGCTTCCTGGCAGCACTGACATTTTTCATTCTGACAAATACAAAACTGAACTCGGCAAAGACTACAATGGAATTACTCTTCCTGTGCCCGGACGATGAGGTAGAAGTAGCAGATGGATTGAACTTTGATGTGAAACCTTCAAATTCTGCTATGCAGTCATCATCCACCCATATGGCTCTTGAACCCTCCAGCAGTACTACTGTGAAATGGTGACATGAAGATTCTACAACCACTGATAGTGATATCAGTTTACATATATTACATGATGAAAAGCTACAACCACAAGAGTTACAACCACAAGATATTAACACGATCACTACAACTTCCACAACAAATATTACAAACACAGATCCCAATCAAATATTCCAAGACTGTGGAAAAAGGGTAAAGACAATCAAAAGCTTTTGTAATTAAATTTTTGTGATGGTATAACATTTTCTCAAACGTCAACATTAAAAAAAAAAAAAAACATTTAAAAAAAGAAAATAGAGTAGATTTTCAGGAAAACATACTGGTATATAGGCTGATTTTCAGACGGATCATTAGATCTTATTTGGGGTTTTTCCCGTAATACGGGCTGATATTTTACGAGTTGCGAATGTATTTTTCCGAGTCCCGAAGGGACGAGATGAAAAATGCGAGTAACGAGTAAAATATCAGCCCGTATTACGGGAAAAAACCCAAATAAGTTATTTATTATACTACTTTGAACGAAAACATAATTGTCCGTTTTTGAGTAAATTTATCTAATAATTATTTCAAAACCTTTCAAGGTCCGCGCGCTCTTTTACAATAACAGACACAGAGAATGACGAATCGCTCGCGCACGGAGCCAGCGCACGCTTGAAACGGTTTTTCTTTCAAACTTTATCCTTGCTTTTGGATGATTTTTTGACTTTGTTGTTTTAAAAAAGAAATCGCAAGCGGTTTTCCATTGTCTGTACTCTTATTGACAATGGATTTGACATCACAAAATGTTCAAAACTTTGCAGTGAAACCGGTTTTAGAACTATGGTAATACGGCTTTCGAACTATGGTAATACGGCTCCATATTTTTCGAGTTCTCTTGACCTTATAAGGTAAAATTACGTAATAGTAGTATAATAATGTGTCATATGTTCTCACTTACTCCACAATCCCCGTCTGATTGCCCTTGTAGGAAGTTGTGTTCTTGACATCTCGATCCTCTGTTTCTTCAGGAGCCAATGAAATCACTCATACGAAATGAACCGTGAAAGATGAACATTACGGGGTTTCCTCTACACACATGGTTTGTTTTTAGTATCGTTTGTGTTGTTTAATTCTACTCCAAAAAAGGTATAACTTTTCCATCTTACTCGCTGTCTTATTTGTGAGTGAGCGTTATTTTGTTTCAGGTGATACTGATATGCCAAAGACGTTAGAAACACTTCCCGTGTAAGCTAGCATAGTTAATACACGCTTCGATTTGTTGACCCGTTGAGTTGACCTTGTCTAACATTCGAATGCATTCGCAGTTCCTTTGAAGAATCCTTTCCTGAGCTCCTTTGGCTCCATAAGAATATATATCTGAACGTACAACATATTTAATTTGAAATCAGGCCGATATCTTTGATTTTCTTCTGTGAGCTACTCGAAATTGGGCTCATAAAAACCTAGCGTGTTTTAACACGATTAAAATCGTCTGTCATTTAGGTGCGAATTCTTTGCATACCTCACTAAAAGGTTCGCTCTGATTGGTCGAAATTCAAACAATAGCAGAACACGAATTCCTACAAGGGCAATCAGACAGGATTGTGGAGGAAGTGAGAGCGTATGACACGAGCCATCTGAAAATCAGGCCAACTGGTATAGTAAGCAATTTTCCACGATTCAGCAATAGACAGTGGATGTTTGTGACAGGTTTTGTTGTTCGCAACAACCTAGGAAAGCTCGCGCAAGTTTTTGATCGAAGGTATTATTACGGTTTGTTGAAATCAGTGACTCGATCAAGAGGGGCTTTGTGAATCTCGGGGCTCAATTTAAGGTTATATCACTATGACAGAAGATTCAAAACCACACATAAGAACTTCTACAATACAAATACTATCCTTCCCAGTAAACTGCGACACAGTCGATTTTTTTACCGCGTTCGTAGCGTCTGTGTTTGTAACCACGTGATGTGAATTTTGTACCACGTGAACAAGTTTTTGGCACCACGTGATGTGTTTGCAACGAGGTTGATAAGCAAGCTAGAGTTTGATTTGGTCGGAAACGTTGGGCAAGAATTCATTAAATAACCACAGTAAAATTACTACACCAGTTTGTTGCAAGTGTATTTTCTATAGTGGAAAAACTCAAGTTTATAGAAAGGTCGCATTAGTAACACTACTAATTAATTAGGCTTGCTTTCATCATCAACCAATCAAAACGGATGGCTCCCACGCCTGAAATTGACAAGATATTTTGCGATCTTAATATTGGCACGATGACTGATCATTTGATCTTTGAGAGCAATTTTCAGTGTGCCTTGCATGTCGCCGTAGATGTTTATTTAAGGCTAAGGAGCTTGCTCGATATTTTTGGGAGGATTTAGCTTTTCTTAGATACAATCATGACCAGGGCGGGAGGAGAGATATGACGGACCGAAGTACGTCCACAAGTGATCACGAGGTACAAAAAAGTGCATCACATGACTACATTCCAATTGGCACGAGCGGCGTTTCAAAATCGATAGTGTCGCAGTCTACTGGGAAGAATAGTAGCAGTGTATTAATACACTGCTCTGTCAATCTTACTATTCTGTGGTTGTTGTTCTTGTATTATATTACTTATCACGTACAAGGCTATTAATGGACTTGCACCTGAATATATTTCTGAACTCATCAAAGTCAAGGTTTCATCTAGATATAATTTAAGATCATCCACAGAACTGCTGCTTGAGCAACCGAGAATAAGAACACTAGTCACTCTGGGCGACCGCTCGTTTGAAGTGGCCGCACCTACGCTGTGGAATAACCTCCCAGCAGAAATTCGCAATGCCAGAAATATCAACGTATTTAAGAAAATGCTTAAAACTTGTTTTTTTAGGAAAGCATTTTGCTCCTTGGTATTATAATTTACTATGCTATTATTTATATTCTTTTTATTAGATTTATTATATTATTAGTAATTAGTATATTGTTATTGTAATTAGTGCAATACCTTGTAATGCGCGTGTGAGAATCTCCCTATGTAACACGCGCAATATAAATATTAAATTATTATTATTAAATTATTATTAAATTATTATTATTTGCAAATTAAGTTGACTAATTTTCAGAGAATTTCAAACTGTGTATTCTGGAAAAGAAACGACCAAGGACGGATATAAGCCTACATGTATGTCAGACTAAGGACTTCTTATTTCAAAATTAGTTACAGGTCTTCACATACATGTATGGAAAGTCACAAATACTGATAAAGTGTCCATCATATGCTCAAACAGACGATACACATGCAAAAGTGAATCTCCCTCTGTTGACTGCATTGGATGGATGTTGCATAAGACTGACTGTTTTGTGTGTGCCACTTTCCCTCTAAAGAGGATGTCTGGAAGGAAAAGAAAGAGAAGGGCAAAACACTTAAAAGATGATGATGGTACATGGTGTAGTGGAACAGATACTGCAGAGGAAGATTTGGAATGTGACGTGGATGATAATAAAGATTTACATGGATCTGTATCAAGAATGCCAGAAAAGGACAGACTTGATTTGTTAAAATAATTAGCTGGTATGCAAAACTTGAACATTGTCGATAAAAGTGCGGAGTCCGTACTGACTGCATACTAGGCCCTGTCAAGTGATCATAGGAGGTCTATCTTTATGCAGTTCTTCTGTATGAAAGAAGTATCCTGCAATGACGTTGTGGACTCTTTATCAAAAAAAATGCTTATAGATAGAATATACACCATCTTCAAGGCCCAGAGCAAACATATTGTGAGGGATGCTCAATCCTTCAGCCAAACATACCGTGATGTTGAACGTATAAAATCTCTTGACATAAATGAGTGGCTGAAGCGACGTAATCTTGTTGTTGTATCTGCTCTCAATATGGCATCACATCCCATAACGCAGCATCTCCCTTCCAGAAATGCCTGTTGGTAGAACACCTGTATAGTATGACACAGTAACAGAGTCCGCTGTGTTACCTTTTAGCTTCCTGGTCAATCGACTACTCTTTACAGTGACCAACTCCAAGCTGACATTGAAAGAGACCAGCAAAATTCTCCCTGGTGGCAGCTACACCACTGTCACTACATGGAGGAAAAATTTTGCCTCTGTTCCACATCCCTTTCCAAATAGTGACTGCATCATTGCCTTTGACAACGACCAGATAGTCGAACGAAAGTGGAAGGTGAAGGCAGGACAGAAGGCACGAGTTAGCATTCTAACAAGTGTTTGTCAGCTTGTCATTAATAACGATACAGAGTTACAAAGGAGAAGTGACCTTGCTCCAAGGTAAGTCTACATTGTATGAATGATTTGGAAAAATCCATGAAAAGTGATGAATTCGAACGGTGGCCATCTTGGTTTGACGTCATAGATTTTAGTCGCCAGAACGATGTATACGTGTCATAAACATGCTAAACATGGCGGCGTCACGCTACAATAAGTACGAACTATGGTGAATAGAGATCATTGCTGTGTGCCTTTTTGTAGTACTAATAAGTCAAGCTGCGCTAAGGGAATATCATTTCACCAAATCCCTTTAGAGGGAGCAAAGTTTAAAGGGAGCAAAGTTTACGGTAAGCAATCGATTTGACCTGTGGTCATAGCGTAGTCGTGTTTGTTTAAGCTTGCACTTCTAAATTCACAGATAACAAAAACAGTAAGGCCTAAGGTCTGCTCGAAATATTTCAAACCGAGTGATCTGAGGACAACCATCTCTGGAAATCAAGTTTTAGTAGAAAATGCCATCCCCAGTGTCTTTTAAGTGGACAACTCCACTGAAAACACGACCACCGCCGAAGGATCGTGACTCGTCTGTCACGGCAGATTCGGCTAGTGCTGCAGGTAAAATTCCAATATTTTCGTTTCATGAAGTTTCAGAGCTACTATTAATCGAACAGAGAATCTCATGATCTTGTCCCTTGTGTGGTTTATTTTCAGGGACATCTAATGAACCCGAAGACGTTGCGGTCGATGCGGAAAATCTGGATGAAGCAGACTGGATTGAAGGAGAAACCGACTATGTGCCGACTCCAACACTCAATGGGCATGACTACCTTTACTCTGGCCCTGAGACATCAGTAGAAGAGATGCTTGAAGCAGCTTAACGAATGCATATGGTAGAACCCGGACTTGGACCTGGCCTCGGACTCAAAATCAGTAAAGCCCGGATGAAATCAATAAAACCCGGACTCAAAATCAGTAAAGCCCGGACGAAATCACTAAAACCCGGACTCAAAATCAGTAAAACCCCAACGTCAATGCAACACAACAATGAAAAGGAAAAGTGAATAAAGTGACCTCCACCCCTACCACAACCGTCACGAGCAGACTCGCTTCATCTCCTAACAACCTGGTAATCTATAAAGTAATTTGTTGCTTGGTAATAAAGCAGTTCGTAAGGTTTCGGTATGAAGCTTTAAAAAAAATTCGAGCCCAGACAGGAATTGCACCCATGACCTCCTGGATACTAGTCAGGCACTCTAACCACTGAGCCACTGGGAACCGTCATGTGATTAAGCAGGTCTTGGTTCGTATTAATACCCAGGTCACTTAGGACGTACACTGTATGATCAGCTAAGCGGAAGAAATCATGTCAGATCTAAGTTGTATGTACACTGTAAGTTATAAAGTAATTTGTCGCTTGGTAATAGTTAGCAATGTAGTTCGTAAGGTTTCATCAAGCGTTAAAAGACTCGGAAAAAATACCGAGCCCAGACGGGAATTGTCAGTCGAGTAAGATGCTATTATTTCAAAGATGGTGTCCAGAAAACCTCTCCTGACCTCTCCAATGTGTACTATCATCTCAACCCAAACTGTGTTTCTGAAAAGCATAGTTAATTTATTCCATCTCTACCAATTGGTAGCCATAAAGACATGGAAAAATTACTTTAGATTAAAGAGTTCTAGTGTTTCTAGTTTTTCTGAGCCCTCAGTCTATCTTCTCAAGATAAAGATACTGAAAATTTCAGCTAGTAAAATAAACTGGGTCCAATATTTAATGGACATTTTTCAGTGTAATCTAATACAATTTCAAAGTTAAAAATTCAGCAGATTTGTTTGAGTCAGGGTTTTACTGATTTCGAGTCCTGGTTTTACTGATTTTTACTGATTCCGAGTTCTACCGTATGCACAAATGCAGCCAGACAAAATTGTACGTTGTTATACAGGATTTCCATGTTTTAGAGCCTTGGTGTCAACATTTCCCACCGCCGAAAATATGTACTCGTGGTCCCAAATGCAGAGATTACACAACAAGGGAACTGTAGACGTTGACAGATTAAAGGGGCACTGTCATGATACGCGCATGCGCGAATCTTGCTTCAATCTTGAAATCGTTGACCAACGCTTTGAAGAGACCTGAAGAAAATTCAAATTCAGTATCCTTGCACTCTAGAAGATTATACTTATTCAGTTATTTAGACTGATTGTTGTTTCGTATTTGTAAGTAGTTATTTTTGGTTTGATGTCCAATTTTATATGCTTTTTATTTAATCGGCTAGAGCGATGGTGATGGCTTCTCATGGCGGCCGCCGGTATGTAGTGGTTGACAGTAATGTATTCAGGCGACAGGTTTATAAGTTTTGGTTTACTGGAAAGATAGAATACGGTTATACTACAGATTCTGAGTTCGCTATACTTCTCTTTAAGAGCGAATGCCTATAAGAATCGAGAATTGACTCGAAATTAGTGCTATTTGAACATTCCGTGACCATATAGTTTTATTTCCCAAAAATGCTGCATTGCGAGTTAGAGACTGACACTTTCTCAATTAAAAGCACAAAAGTAAAGCTTTCCTATGGCATTATTTTTATTTGGAAAGTTTAGGTAATAGATCCCTTTTTGTACCTCAAACTTTGCCTATATTTGAACGTTCTGTACATGGTGCTTAGTATACCTGTTTTACACCAAATTTAAAAAATAAATCTCGAAGTAACAGAAAAATAAATACTATTGATGGAAAGACCACGAAACGTTTATTATGTGAGCTTGACATCATTGTTGTAGAGCGAACGGTAAACACACACTGGCTCTTCAAATTTGCCTCATAATTTCGTTGAAAAATGGTAGTTGTCAAACTGGTTTTTAAAAACTGCAAATTTCTCCTAAATTAAAATTCTCTGGAACTTTTTAGTATTTTTCCCTAAAATAGATCATCGAAAGGTAGTTGACCGTCAATTCTCGATTCTTACAGGCATTCGCTCTTACAGCTCTGGGGTAGCAAAGGAGGTAGGAAAGTATTCCATGTAAAGCCGAACGACAACAACAATGTTTGACAACGCCTTCATTGACTTATTCACTCGAATTATTATTCTCAAAAAGAACTCAGTTGTATACATCATAATGTATTCCTTCGAGTTCATTTATGAACTGAAGCTATTGCAAACAACTGTCACATTGTATGAGTTTTTATTTATGCGAGGTTTAGAAGTAGTGACACAACCAGCAACGGCAAAGAGAATTCATAATTTTCACACGGGAATTATATTGTGCAGTTCTTTTTGTACTCTTTTGTACTCTTACAATTTAAGGAAACACGAGTACCTTATACAGCAGTGACATGTACATCTTCGTTAGTCCTTTTTGAAGCAAAGAAGTAATACGGACTTGGTTTTTAGCGATGTGAATAACTTCATCTGACACCTGAGTTGACACCTATTTATCGCCGTTCCTTCACCAGAAGTCGCTATAATAAGTACTTATTTCATGAAATATTTAGGTCACACGCTGTAAAGGTTGTATATTCTGAATAACTTGGAAGCACTCTGCAAAAGCTTGATCGTAAAACACTTTCAAAACACAGAGAATTGAAATTCTCTTCGCAAACAAACGATTCGACCTGTGCATATCATTAAAATTGACGCATATCATTAAAATTGACGCATATCATTAAAATTGACGCATGCGCGCGTCGTGACAGTGCCCCTTTAAGAAGCACTCTAAGGGCTTGTAAATTAAGTTTGTTTGACCAGTTTCACTTATGTCTGCAGAAGTTGCACATTGGTAAGCTGAATCAGGTACTGGCTAATACCTTTAATATTTCACTGGCAACGGTTACCAGGCTTTTTCTGTCTTGGATCTATTTTTGTGGCTACTCTCCTTCGTAGAAGAGTAGCCACTATGTCATCGAGTGTGTAAGTAAGTAAATAAGTAAGTCCGTAACTAATATTCGGATAGCCTTCGGAACCGATTGTTATCAATCGAACACTGGGCGACGAACAGCGAAAAAGTTATCGATGATATAGCCGACGTTTCTCTGGTGGTCTCCGATATATTTTCGTAGATTTTCGTAGGATTTTCGTGACTATCAGCTCTTTCAGCAGACTTCGGAAAGTTATCGCTTATTTACGTGATCTCTCGTGTGGATGTCGACGTTTTATCGATTCAAAATATTTGTAGGACGTTTTCCATGTGCTCTATACTTCACGCGTTGGTTTGAAGGTAAGTTCTTGCACATTATTTACTATGATTCCATGCTATTTTGCATCAATAAGTAGACACAGCTCTCAAGCAATGTGTCAAGTGTTTCTTCGTACAAGTTTTTCTAGGGTGTTTGATGGTCTGAGGACATTATCCGGCCGAATGACGATGACTGAACCGAAGTGTTTGTTTGGCGTCCATGACGATCGATGTGCATCCCAGCATCGCCTGGCGATCTATAACCCTTTTATAGGGTCAAATAAATCCCTCACGGGATCAAATAATCTCAGCAATGAGATCCAAAATGTCTTTCGAGACACAAATAATCTCAGCAATGAGATCCAAAATGTCTTTCGAGACGCCAATAATTCCAGCAATGGAGCGAAAAATGTTTTACGAGACGCCAATAATTCCAGCAATGGAGCAAAAAATGTCTTACGAGACGCCAATAATTCCAGCAATGGAGCAAAAAATGTCTTACAAGATGCCAATAATTCCCTTTTAGGAACAATTATGAGCAATAATCCCAACGATGCTAACTGTCATGCACAAGCTAAACGAACAGTTCAGATCAGATTCTGCATGCAAGCATTCATGAGAGCTGTGTCTAAATATGACATGAGTAAGCGTACCGATAATACTGTTGTTGATGATGTATGTATTAGTAAAGAAGATATTACAAATCAGACACCTCAATGCATACAAAATGGTAGATATTCTAGACTGCATTCAAAAGTAACTAATAGAGTCAGAGATAGAGAACCATCTAGGATTTCATTGAGAAAGGTTATGCAATCATTGAAATGTAGAAAACTGAGAAGGAAGCATAAGAACATGCTTAAAATGTCGGTCCCTGTTTCATCTGTTTTGCATAGTATTGCATCAAATTATAAACAATGGAATATTAGAAATACTAAGAGACAAGACAGTTTCTACAGTAATTACATGTATTTTATTAATACTAAGACATCAACAATGGCTTATAACGTGTCAGAAAAAAATATTTTACTGTCTGGAGATATTGAACGAAGTCCTGGTCCTGTAACAAATAATAGTACCTCATCTAGAGCAAAAGCTAGCCACAGATCAGACTTTGTGTTTAACTATAGACTGCTTCGGCACAGTTTAAGACCACTAGATGTTGGTGGTGGAGGTGATTGCTTCTTTAAGTCTGTATCGCATCAGTTATATGGTGATTCAAGTCATCATTTAGAGATTAGAGCAGCAGGTATTCAGTATTTAAATGATAATCCAGAACGATTTATCGAAAGCAATGTAGAGAGATCATGGTTGCAATATTTATCCAATATGTCAATGCAAGGAACATGGGCAGATCATATTATTATACAAGCAGTCGCTGATGCAATGAATTTAAGGATTCACGTCATAGAATCCAATGAAAGTTTTTCAGAGATAACCTTGGTTGGAGCAACAAATATGATTCAAAATCCTAGGTCTGTATATTTGGGACACATAGGTGAGATGCATTATGTCTCAACGGTATCAGCTCTATCTGAAAGAAATTCAAATCGAACAGACAATGACGCTAATTCAGGCAAATGTCCTGAAAATAATTGCAAAAGAAAGACCAATGATAACACAACAGGATGCCAAAAGAAACAAATGACACAAAATGTTGAGATTGAAAAGCCTTGCAATAGTAGTGAATGTACACAAGAAAACAGAATACCAAGCAAAAGTAAAAAGATAAAAGAGCAAAAAACTAATTATATGAAACAATATAAAGCTGAAGAAAAAGAAAAGAAAAGGTTATATATGAAACGTTATAGAGCGTTTAAGGCATCTGTAGAAGATAAGGCAGAACATAATGCATACAGGAAAAACTATAGAGCATCTAAGACATCTGTAGAAGATAAGGCTAAACATAATGAATACATGAAAAACTATAGAGCATCTAAGATATCTGCAGAGGAAAAGGCCAAATATAATGAATACATGAAAAACTATACAGCATCTAAGACATCTGCCGAGGAAAAGGCAAAACATAATGAATACATGAAAAACTATAGAGCATCTAAGGCATCTGCCGAGGAAAAGGCAAAAAATAATGCATATGTGAAAAGTTATAGAGCAAAGCCCAAAAGTAATATCCAATTTTGGATTTCAAAGTTTCACGATACAGTATCTTCAGGTCCACTGTACATTTGTACTTCCTGTGATCAGTTATGGTATAAACATAGTGTAGTTAATGCTGATAGACTTAGAAAGTCTAACCCTGACATTGACAAGTATCTCTGTAATAAGACAAGTGTTGATAACATTGATGGGTTTTGTAAAACATGCTATAATCACTTGGTTAAAAACAGAGTTCCACCATGTGCTATTGTAAATGGTATGGCATTCCCACAAAAACCAGCATTCTTTGATCTCAATGAATTAGAGTGTAGATTGCTCGCTCCAAGAATTGCTTTTCTAAAATTAATGCAAGCTCCAAGGGGAAGGCAACTAAAAATTCATGGCAATATTGTCAATGTACCTGCAGATGTAACTAATACGGTGAGCATGTTACCACGGTTACCCAGTGAGGCTGGTACAATCAAAGTGAATTTAAAAAGAACGTTAGTAGTAATAGAGGTTAGTTCAGATCACCGACCATCTTGAGCCCACGGTCCTGTAAAAAGGAAGGGGGCCTACTGGTCAGCGATTATTCCACAAAGTGAGCCTCCAGACAAAATAACTTGGAGTCAGCGGCTGAAAATGTCGGACAGTACTGGTCAGCGTACAAGGATGGGTACATAGGGAAGTGCGGTGGAAAAAATCAGTCAGTCATGACGAATTTCTCACCTCTCAACATCCAGATGGATATGGAGAAAGATAAAGCGTTGAAAAGAGTATTTGGTGAAAATTACAATAAACGTCCTGTATTTGGAGACACGGCTTTCCTCAATAACAAACGTTCAAAATTAGGAGAGTGTTTAGGTGTTGAGCCAGGGATGTTGGGAACCTATGGCTGCCATAGTGATGGATTGAGTGGTCATAGAACGTTTGGGTTTGGATTGATGTCGGGTACCCACACAGCCGAGAAGATGTTGGAGGAGATATTAGAGACGGTGCGTGTCAAGAAAATCACAGTTGACAACAACACAGTGAGTTTCGACTACCAATACTTACCTGTAGAGGAGCGTGGAAGACAGAGAAGAAAAAGAAAATACGACGGTGAACCTATCTCCAAGGTGTACGTAGAAACAGAGAAAGTGACATTGGAGGGAAAGACAACCGTGGAAAGAGTAGGCCGTAAAGGAGAGTTCTCTTACCCACCAGAATGGTATTTCCGTGTGCTGGAAACGAATCAAGGATTCAAAGCCCCCACAAGAGATGCAGTGTTGGCGTATGAATTCTGGGTAGAAAACCGAGATGTGCATAATTGTAACATCCCCAAGAAGTACCGAAAGGCTTTTGAAAAATCCTCAAAATGGGAGGTGGGGAATGGTGGAGTGGGCGGCGATGCGGCGGACCAAGAAGACGAAGAAGAAGAAAATGCGGAACAGTCCTGTGGGGTCCCTGCAAACCAGCAAGGGGGTCTCTTCTAGGGGAGTTCAAGGGTTGGTGTGTGGAGGCGTGTGGACGATGCGGTCAAAATCCAAAACCGGTTCAACAATGGTTGACGATGTTAAAGGCACAAGGTCAATCGTTGTTGGTGGATGGGGAAGATGTGTATCATTTGGGCGAAGGTTATGCTGTTGTATTAAATCCGTTCTGTGGTAAACATTACATCGTGTTGGATTTGCGAGTGACTGATAGAACATGTTTGTGCAATGAAGTAAATGGAGAAGGTGTGAACTGTCCAAACCGTCACTGTTACCCACCATGGGAAAGAACATGTCCTTACTGCGAGGGTAATTTTTTTCGGTGTGGATGTATCTACAAAAAGAAAGTCAATTGAAAAGTGCGTCATTGAAAGATGTTCTTCACGTTGATAGGGTTGTGGTGTATGTGGTTTGGACGTGTGGACAATGAAGATGCTTGGGAGCGTTTTGTCATTCGATTGGTTAACCAAATGCAGTCCGAATCCCAAGCTAATAACGTCACGGTGTGTGGTTCCATAAGAAGACCCGACATGTACGACGATTGGTAGATGCGCGATGGAACCCCAGGAAACAACAGACGTAGAGATGGTTGAAGACACGGTCCACCAATTGAAAGAAAACATGTTTATGGAGTTGGACCAGATGCTTTGGTATGCCAATAACAAACGTAGTTTGATGAGTGACCGTACTTTGGGTGTGACGAATGACCGACAATTGATGCACGAATTGCTCCAGATGATACAATTCAAATTGAAAATCATTTCTGCATTACGAGATCAAGTCATAACGGAAGAAAGTCGTCAAGGAATTTGGTGATGACTGTGTGCGGGTGGACAATTTTTTTGGTTGCGTTTACATTTACATTGGTTTTCCAAGTAGTGGTTTATTTTCTAATACGGTCACTGTCAAACCTGCTACCGGATCGGGACATCGAAAAGCTAGAAGAAGAGTCGGTTTCTTTACACTTGTCAAAACCTCTCGCAACCGTTGAAGAAGAAGAAGAAACATGTGGGTGAAGATCCAAAATTGTTGTTTGAACTGTATTGCGTTATTGATTTGTTGTTGCATGCCAAAAAGAGGAAAAGAGAAAAGTGGACCGAGCACGGATGCACAGTTGGATGAAGTGCATCGTTATCTTCAAAGACGCACGGATTGAACGTTCATTTGTATTCACCTTCGGATTGAAACACAGCTCACCATGAAGAGTGCTCTAGAAGAAATTGGCCTGTTGCTTATACACTTGAAATCGTTGACGGATATGCAAGACAGAATGTTGAACCAAGCGGTGGAACATCTGTTACCGCTTTTGGACGAGCAGACAAAAGAAAAAGAAGAAGAAGTGAAAGAGGCTGCAGACGAAGTGTTGTATGAAAGATTGAAGGCGATGGACGAGTTGATAAATTCAAGGACATGGCGTATTCCAACCACAACTGATCATGGCTTGTACGGTGAAGAAGATGAAGAGGATGCAGGAAGAAATCACAGAGAACCTAGAAAAGAAGAAGAAGATGAAGATGAGTTCGAAGCAAGAAGTGATGGAAAAAGCTCAGAGGATGGAAGAAGGTTGTTCAGTATGGTTGTCAAAAATCAGAACAGCCTGCTGGGATGTGATCGAAAGTGATTTAAGTGAGGTTTCGATAGAAGACTTCGAGCGTTGGATTTCTTTCCTTAAACCGTTGGCTCGTGAAACTCGTGACTTGTCGATGTTCCTCGATTCGTGCGAAACAGTGTTCCAACAAGGAATAGAAAATCAAGACGAGCCATAAAAGCCAGCATAAATTCTTAACTTCCACGAAAACCACTTCACTTACACCATGGATCTGTTCGGGTTAGACCGTTTTCAAGAGCGTCTCCGTGCCATAGATGTTTTAACGCAATGGGGAAAAATGGTATCGGCCTGGGATGAAAGAATACGGGAAGCGTTGGTTTTCAGTTCAACAGAATCGATCGGTTTCAGTGAAGTTGATTCTTTGGTCGAACAGATTGTACGAGAGCTGGGATCCAAGCTGCAGTTGGTGAACCGTGAAAAGAAAAAGTATCGGGATCAAGTAAAGGTCACCCACGAATGTTTAAATGTGACTCCTCAACCAGACTCCACAACATTCTCCAACCCACAGCCAACAGAGCTGAAAGCAAAACGCAAAAGAAAAGAAGAGAGACGTGTCAGGAGAAAGAAACCAGATAAAGAAGTGTGTGTGGAACAAGTAGTGCAAGAAGGAGAAACGGCCATTACCCCCGAACAACAGTTGGTTCAAGAATTAAACCAGTTAGAATACCTGTTGCAACAACCCTAGACATGCATCGTCCATGGTGGTGGTCCGCCTTGGTTCAGTTGGTTCAAGCCGTGTTAAAGGCTTTTCAGTTATTTGTTCGTCGTCACGCGTTACGTGAAGATTGTTGTAAAAAGAAGACACAATAAAACTAGTTTGAACACAACTGTTTTTTTTTATTGTCGGGCAAAACGTACACGTTTCCATGAACGAGAAGGTGGTGTGTAGAAAAAGGGGGTAATTTTTTTTGAAGGGGTCAAAGGGTGGAAGACTTCCACCTTTTCCTTTCCAGCGGTAGAAAGGAACCATTTTATAAGGCTCCAAAGGGGAAGACTTCCCCTTTGTCCGTAATAGTTAATGTATACAGGTTCCTTAGGTTCGCCGGGTTCAGGCACCCATCCCATGCTCGTCGTCCACCCTCGGCCTTTCTGTTTGGGTGGAAGACTTCCGCCTTTTTTCCAGTTTTTCCAGGTAAACCCTGGTTCTCCAGGTTGGGGGACCCATCCCTTGCTCGTCCACCCTCGACCTTTCTGATTCTTCTTCTTCTTCTTCTTTGCTCTCTTGTTCTTTTGACCGCTACTCCCCGGAGTGTCTTTTAATTCTTCCAGGTGTCGTTTGGCTTTGAGAAGCCGTTGTTGCATTCGAGTACGAACACCCTCCTCCTCTCCAACGGTAGTGGGTGGAGTGGGAAACAACGGGGTGGGTTTGGGTTCAAACAATTGACGAGGTTCTAGAGCCGCTACCACCTCACGTCGTGCTGGCGTTCTCGATCGTCTCTCTGTGCTGGGAGTAATGGTTCCTGGTGTAATGGGGGTCCCCATCAACGTACCAGCAGAGGGTGTCCCTCGAAGGATTCGACTTTTTTTCAACAGACGTCGGTACATGTGTAACTTATCTTTAACTCTTTCCAATTTCACCGACACAGAGAGAGTGTTGTCTTTCATCAATTGGTCGAGGTCGTCTTTCATCTGTATCAACTGGTTGGTGTAGGGGGTTTTGGATTCTTCCTCACGCATGGCCATCGTTTTCATCAACCGGTTCATGTCCACACCGGTGCTTCCCCCCACTTGTGTAACGGTGGTGGGGGGTTGGGTCATGGTCAAATACGCTTTCTGTGTGTACTTCATGAGAAGGTTTTTTGAGAGGGGTGAGAGAGAAACCTTAAATAGTTTTGAGCGTCGATTCCATCCTTTGAATATCCCGTTCCAGTTCTTGAATTCGGTCTTGTCGAGTGGATTCGGGTGGTGGTGATGGTGGTGGTGATCTTGATTGGGAAGTTCGGGCCCTCTGACGGTAGTTGTGTTGAACACGACGGGCCCCCTGTTTCACTCCACGACTTAAACCACGGAGCAAGAAGTTCATATTTTGACCGCCCCCTTTTTGAATCCATTTACGACGTTCGGACTGACTACGTCGGGGGTCTCCAATTTTCCGCCACAAGTTTTTCTGACTGGCCAATGTTTTAAGTTGAGCTCGAGGCAGTGGTAAACGTCCTTGGAGAAAATTGTACGTGATTTCGCTCATGGCATCCACTTGATCTGGAGTGGCGTACTTGAGTAATTGACGTTGTTGGGTTGACGTGCCACGACGCAATGCGTCCCAGTAACGTCCTTGACGGTTGACACGACCACCCCTCATCATGGGCGACGACCCCGCCTGATCCTCTTCTTCTGATTCCATTCCCGTAATGGTTTACCGGCTATTGTGGGAAAACGTCGACCCCCACTTTGAAAACGAGGAAATGCTTTCTGTAAACCGTCGTAACGGAGTTGTACACGTTTCTTTTTATACCATGCTCTCCCACGACCTTTCATCATCCATTTAGGTGTTCTGACCGGTGTATTAAAAATTCCCCTCAACCTCTTCCACGGTGAAACGTTAACCATGACGATGTTTTTTATTTTTTTACGTTGCTCGGTATTTATGTGTTTTTATTTTTTTGCACCTTGTTCATGATGGCATCTCCAGCAAACCCCACCCCCGTACTGATGGCCCCTGACACAATGCTGGGTACAGCTTTCTTGAGAGCTTTCTTGGCCATAGTTTTTACTATCGTTTTGGTGAGTCGTCGTTTGAGTGCCCGTCTTACACTTGCTTTAACTGCACGTCGTGCCCCCGCACGGGCCAACCATCCCCAAAACCCACCACGTTGGTTGGTTAGTGTTTGAGGTTTCCGCCTTCTTCTTCTTCCAACCATTTTTCACGGAGGAGGGACACCCTTGAAAGGTGTTGGAGCGGCACCAAAAGTAACTGTGTCCACTAGACCGTTGGCCAAACGTTTCCCAAAGTTTTCCAATCCGTGCACAAAGGATTTCCAACTACCACCAAGTTGTCTTCGACGTCCTCTTCCTTTATAGACGGGTAGAAGAGACCTTCTTCCTCCTTTATAGACGGGGAGTATAGTACGCCCACCGCGTTGACGACGACGACGACGACGACGACGTCGACCCCCTATCAGACGAGTACTCATTCTAGTTCTCATGACTGTGTATATCGGTGTCTTTTCCACCACACTGTTTTATACTCTCTGTGTCGAATCTTCCGACCGGGTTTTACCCGTCGCAAACGACGTTGCTTCAAACGACGGCGTTTAGTCGACATTTCCTATAGACCGAGACCATAACGTGGAATCTTAGGACGAAAAGGATTCCAACCTCCACCCATATATGGTTTCGTGCGTCTTCTTCTCCTTCTCCTTCGACCACCGGTCATTTTTCCACTGCCCTTTTTCACAGTCCATCCATCTTTTTGACCTTTTTTAAAGGCTTGGCTCAGATAATTTCCAAAATTCATGGCCCTTCGTCCCAGTCTTACAGTCTTCCCAACACCTCGAAAAAAGGATTTCACACCGCTACCGTGTTGAGTTCTTCGCATAATTCTTCCGCCTTTCATCTTTCCACGTGTGTATTCTCCTCCTCCAAAAACAGTCGGTTCTTATTTATGCTTTTTTTTCAGATGTTCAATCAATTGGTTGATGTTCCCTTGACCCCGTTGAGGGGTGGAAGAAGCCGAAGAAGATAAGGGGGACGACACGCTGCGTGAATTCCGTCGAGTGATCGGACGGCGACCCTTACGCACAGTGGTAGTCGTGCGGGTAGTGGTGGTGGTCCTGTGGTCACCCCGCCCCAACGACTCTCGACTGGTGGCCGAAGTGACGTTTTGTTCACTCCCTCTTCGTCGGACAGTTTCACGACGGCGTTGTGCGGGGCTACTCCGGTTGTTATTCATCACGGCCAATCGTTCTTCCATTTCAGTCAGTTTCTGTTGCAACCGTTGCACCCGTGCATAGGGTAAAGAAGTATCAAACAATTCCCGTTCCACACGTTGGATGGTGGTCTCCAATTGCCGCCGTTGTTGTGTGAAGGACATCTGTGAAGAAGAAGAAGAAGAAGAAGAAGAAGACGGTCTTTGGAGTGGACGGGCGCGTGGGGTTTTTCGACCAACCACAGAACGATGTTGAGGTGTCGATGCCGTGGTGGTGGTCTGCACTCGGTGTGTAGACGGTGGCGAATCCTGTAATGACCCCGGAGATAAATCCGGGGGTGAACCCGGAGGTGTGGGTGGGATTGGGGATAAGGATGGAACGGGTGTGGACGTGGCGTTGGGGAGGTCGGCCATTATGGCTAAAATCGAATCCACAGTCACCGTATCCGTCTCTCTTTCTTTTTCCATTTGCCAGTCGTTCTGCAATTGGGTCAAATGGTCCTGCAAAGTATCGAACTCTGTTTCTTCGTCAGGTGTACGTTGTCGCATACTGGCCAATTGTTGAAATCGACCCCACATTTCCAAAAACGCTTCTTCGTTGGGGATGAGTCCCATGCGTAATAAATCTTGTCGAAACTCTTCGGAGGGTTCTGGTTGGGGAGAAGAGGTGGGTGTGTTCCCCAACACCCCGTCGATGGGGGGGTGTGTCCAGCGGGGAATAGGTTTCCTCGTCCCAACCGTCATCGGCCCCAGATAAGATCATTTCATCCATTCTTTGTTCACGTAGACTTCTTGAGCCCCGGTGTCCGTGGGGAAAATGTTGGTGCGTAACCGCAACGTCTCGGGTGTGTCCGTTTCAAAGTCGAACAACAAGTAACCGTACGGTTGGTCGGTGGCGTCTTTAAATGCTTCTTCGGGGTGTTTTTGTTTGGGAAACGCCTGACGGAACAAAAAGGCCATTTGCGATCGATCTCGGGGGTTTTTTAAACGCCACCACGTAATGGGCATTCAAACTCTGCATGCGTTGACCTTTGCGGAACAAATTCTGTGTCAACAACACCGTGGTCAATTGACGATGATGCGATCCACGGGTGAAAAGTTTTTCCACTGCATCGTTGTTCGAACACTCGGCCATCAAATCGTCCAACACCAACAGACCCGGCTGTCCTTCAAACTTCTCGTAAAAGTCTTTAGGCATGCCTTTCACCCACTCCACTTCTTCGGGAAAGGTGTCGAACATGGGTTGCCATTCTCCATAACAGTACACCACCCGGGCAAGCGGTTGTCGAAACATTTCTTGACGTTCTTGGATCAACCGTCGCACCCAATGGGTTTTGCCCGATTTGCTGGGACCCACCACTTGTAGGTTGGAGGGGGTCTTCAGACGGGGATCAAACCCTTCCTCTTCCTTCATGACGATACAAATTAAAAACACACACAGAGGTAAGGACAAGTATTTATTAAAAAAAACTAACAACAGCGTTGTCGTCGAGCGTCGCGGCGGCACACAGAACTCTGGCAAAACCGACGACTTTTCTGACTTTTCAACAAACGCGGTGATCGACACAACCAATGACACACCCGACGGTCGTTGACTCGAGGGGGGCCTGGAAATGTCACCACAATTTCTTTCAACGTCCGACCATGTACCCGATGGGTTAAGTAGTACAGACAGTAGTGGCCGCACACGGTGGTCCGGGGACTTTGAAGACTCCGTGTGCTGTAACGGCATGCGCGTCCCAAATAGTCCCCCCACGACGGGTGGTACGATTGAGGCGTCTGTCCATAACTGTCAAAAAATTCGGCGCGCCCCTCGTTGTCCCAATACATGGCCACCCAATGCGTGCCTGGTCGGTCCGATGGATCTGTGTTAACGATCAGTCCTGTACCAGAACGGTGGGTGGTGGGGAGACGGTCGGCGGGGAACACTCCTAGGAAGGCGGGGCGCAACAGACGATCGGTCCGCACCATCCAACGCAGTTGTTGAGAATCCAATCCACCTTCAGCGGGCATTTTTTTTAATAATTCTTGGACATCAACACCACCTTGTTGGGGTCCACCAAGATTTCGTTTTCAAATTCAGGTAAAAACAAGACCGTCACGTTGTGGGCGAGAGGTGGGTTGAAATTCAGGAACAGGTCCAACGTACCGTCGTTCTTCTTGTACGTGTAGTTCTTGGCGTCTTTTCCGTCAGGGGTCAAATTGATACACAGCAACGCATTTCCATGCGCATAATCTTTTCTTTTTATACCGTTGGAAAACCCCCGATGCATGTTCCCGGTCGACGAAAACATCATCTCGTACCCTTCCATCGCATCGTGCGACTTGAATTCAAATCGACTCTTGGGACGTTCCACCCCATTGACCACCATCCGGAAATCTTTCAATCCAAACAATTTGAAGTTGTAGGGGTTTTCGTTGTACGCCCCATTGAAGGAAGTCGATTTGACAAACCCAATCGTCAGATAATCGGGGACCGATTGTTGAAACAGGTCGGTGAACGACACAAACGATTTCCCCGCTTCAATGGTGCGACGGATGGGTTTGCTGGTACGGATGGGGTACACCACCGTCTTCTGTTGCTTGTACTGTTTGTCTTCGACTTCCAAGTGAGCTTCCGCCTGCACTTTAACGTGACGGACGCGAAACACCGCTCGCGTGATCTTGAAACGGGCCGTGGAATCGGCTGCAGCCATCAACACAAATTGAGGGTCGTTGAAATCGATCTGAATGACGATCGAGACCCCTGGCACCAAATAACACCCCGACTGAAACACGTCCACGGCCGGTTGGATGGTGAAGTGTACTTCGCGACTGGCTTGTGTGCCAATACCAGCATCGGTTCCATCACCGGTGTAGTGGCTGTAGAACAGACGGGTGCGTTCGTCGAACCCCTTGTTGTAGGCGGCGGCGGTCGCCAGGATGGGGGTGTTGACGGTCCCCGTGGTGAAATTGTTCATCTTGGCGTCGGTGCTCTCGTCCGTGTACCATCCTTCGATCTGAAGGTAATTGTCTTTTTGATCCTGGCTGAAATTTCTCAAGTTGGAATCGTACGCCTTGTAATGGTACAGGTCGGTGGGTTCGCCGACCGACGTGTCGTTCAATTTCACGTCAAACCGTTTGATCAACGAATGGCCCACGTTGTTCACCATCCCAATGTCCAACGTGTGGTCCATGTCCGAACCATCGGCTTTGACGATTTTCACCCCCAAAACCAACTCGCACATCCCCATGTCGATGAAATCGCTGGACTGGGGGATGTAGAATTGACACGGGGTCATGGTGGCCTGGGTGGGGTAGTAATCTTGCCAGAACCCATCTCTCACCGAGACTTCCGTCGGCAACGGATGAAACAAATCCCCCAATTGGGCTTTCTTGACGGGGATGGATTGTCCTTCGCTGTTTCCTGTGGTTGAGCGTTTGCGTCCGGCCCCTCCAATCATCATCATCATGAATCAAACACGTCAAAGCTGGATGGGTTTTTCCTGCGTCGAGGTTTCTTCTTCTGCTTCTTGACAACGGATGCAGTGGGAGCCCGTCTCTTGCGACGGGGTCTTTTATGGGAAACCGATGGGGCGGCCTCCGAGTAGCGATCTAGAACCTGTTTCTGTAACACGTCTCGAGCCACTTGGGCACCCACCTCACCCACGCTTTGTTTTCCCACTTCCACGGCTTTTTTGGTGGCGTCCACCACCTTGTTTTGAATGGAGCGCATCATACCTCCGAACCCGACCATCGTGACTGTTCGAGAGGCGGCTTTCGACGCGGCCTTTTATTAACGTTCGGGTTGACGAGGACGGATGTGCAACGTGACCACCACCAACCCGTCTCCAAAATCCACCGACTGGCCTTTGGAATCGCGAAGGTACACGTCCACCTCTTGAAAGGTGGAGAGGCGCAACGTGTTGTAGTGCGGGTGTCTGAATTCGTACGTCTTGCGTCCCCCGTGTTCGCCTCCCACCGGTACGATGTCCA
Source organism: Actinostola sp. cb2023 (assembly GCA_033675265.1). Lineage (NCBI taxonomy): Eukaryota > Metazoa > Cnidaria > Anthozoa > Actiniaria > Actinostolidae > Actinostola > Actinostola sp. cb2023. Next base: position 132,019 of record JAUJYZ010000687.1, read on the forward strand.
ACAGCGGCGCGTTGAAATTCCCCACGATGGAATAATCCACGATGTTGGTGTACACGTAGATACCACTGGCCAACGTTCGCCCCAACACGAGATCCGCCCACCGGAGGGGGCTCCGCAACAACGTCACGGGAGGCAGACTGTCCTCCACGGGAAGAGGAGTGTCTCCAAAACTTGGGTGTGTCCAGGTGGGACCGGTCACCACCATGGGGGGTTGTCCCACCCATTCAGACTCCGTCGATGCTGGAAGACCCACAGGTTTGGGGGCTGTGCGGAAGCCCAGCTTGACGTCCGTCGTACTTTTGGGGAAGCCGAAGTAATCGACCATCTCGGAGGACAACACCAGGTGAAGGGTGGGATCGATCGCCCACCGTTTCAACACGACGGTATTCAGATCCACTTCCATCCAAATTTTGACCCATTCGGTCACGTCGAGCGCCTTAGTCACGGTAGTAGTGGTCGGCTGGACGACGCCGTCCTTCTCCAATGTGTTGAAAGCCTTGTAAAACGCATCACGGCTAGCGTCATGAGTGCCATTGGGCCAACCCAACCGTCTCAAAATGGAATCGAAAGTGACGGTGAACGCTTGCGTATGGCCTTTCCCGTCGGCGCCGACTTGGAACTCGTGCGTGCATGACACGTGGATCTGTTTCTGGTACATTACCGTATGAAACTTGATCATGGTGAATTGGTTGTTGAGTCCCTCTAGGAGTTCCATCATGGTGTACAGACCAGTCCGAAAGAAAACTTTCCTCGGGATCCCTAGTTTGACGCCCGACCCCTTCAAATACGTCAAATCGTAGATCGTGAGTACGTTCTGGCCTGATTTCACCCAACTCCCCTGGCTGACGTTCGTAACGTTTGTTTGAATCGTGTCAGTCATCTGCACGTTGAATTCACGGATCAAATCTTCAGCAGAATGGTATTTTTTGGCCGGCAGATTACCCCACCGCACACCTTTGATGGTCCACAGGTGGTCCTTCAACCAGCCCACCCCCACCCGACGCATCGGCGACAGTGCTTCGAGCCGTCCGTGGGGCACGGGGATCGTCAGGTACACCATCGCCACTTCCCAGTCGTCGGGTACGTAATTGAGCGCGGCGGGGAGGTGAACGGTGAACGTGTCGCCTTTGTTGTCCGGGTAGAGGTCTTTGGAAGCGTTGCTGGGCAGTACCAACCGTCGATCGCCCATGGTCAAGCGTCTCTTGAGAAAATGCAATGCCACTACCGTTTGTCCTCGATCCAACGCCACCAGATTCTTTCCAAACTCGTCGCGCAGCATGAGACGGATCGACTCTATATACCCCACCCGCAAGGGGCAATGCATCAACTGTTCCGGTTCTCGAACCACACCCCCTACAACACCATCCAACGTTTCGGCTTTCACGTCCACAGTGCACAAGAGCGGCGCTTCTATGTCCCCTATGTCACCAGATCCGAATAGATGAACACGTTGTCAAACGAGGTCTGTTTTCCCAGAGGTGGTAAAAACACCGACGTCACCGCAACCGTCCACTCGTCGAACTCGGGGAAATTCAAGGGGTGGGGTAACGGCACCACAAAATCCCACGCGGTGTTCGTTTGGTCTGGGGTCACCACATTGCTGGGCAGACGCACGTAGAAGGAGTCGGGGTGCGGTAAACTGCTCATTCCAACTGCGAGGCGGGGATCCAACTGTTGTACTTTTTAGGCCACCCTTTCCACTGCACCAACACTTCACTTTTTTCCGAGACGTCGACGGCGTTTCACAATCGCTTCCACACGGAATGAATCTTCAGGACGCACCGTCACCCGTTGCAACTCCTGTTCGTAGAAAGAACCTTTGATGGGGTCTCCGTCCCATTCGTTCAATTTATACCTTGGCGGAGTGCCTTGCATCTGCGACGCGATCACAAACACTTCTTCCGTCCAGTTGGGTAAGTACCCTTTTTTGAACGCCCGATCCAATTTACTCATACGCACTTGATCGCCCACGTTAAAGCGAAACCGGCGACGCGGTGTGTTTTTCACGTCGTCGTCGTACAACGTGTGCCATACTTCTTGGGCGTTTTCGTATGTGACAGAGTCGGGGCTGCGACGGATCGACCGGTGGTAGGCTTGATTGTACCCGCTGACAAATTCCGGTAAGACGTCCACGTACTTTTGCGTGTTCTGGGCGGTGAAATAACGCCAGAGCCGATTTTTAATGGTGCGATGAAACCGTTCGACGATTTGTGCTTTGGGGTCGCTGTAGGTGACAAAATGACGAATCCCTTGAGATTTGAAAAACGCTTGCACGTGACGGTTGAGAAACTCGGTCCCTTGATCCGTCTGCAACACTTTGGGTTGACGTCCTTCTTTGAAAATACTTTGAAAAGCTTGAATGATTTGGGGGGCAGTTTTATTTTTGATCGGACACACCCAAGCGTAGCGGGACAACACGTCTATACACGTCAACCAATGTTTGTAACCTTGGTTGTCGTCAGACATCCGTTGCACGTCCACCAGATCGCTTTGCCATTGTTCGTCCAACCCATCCACGATCACACGGCTGCGACGAAACCTCCGTTGGACGGGTTTGTGGAGCGTGTAACCCGGTTGTTTTTCCAACCACTCTTTCACTTGCCGACGTTTAATTCCTTTTTTTTGAACTTGACGTGCCAATTGGTCGTACCCCGCATACCCTTCAGCCTTCTTGGGATTGTAGTACGACCGATGCAACAGTTGTTGAATTTGAACTTTCGTTTTCTTCCGACGACGACGAGGGGGCATCTTCTTCCGTCACCACCACTACGGTCTCACCACAACAGGCGATCCAACAGCGAAACCGTTTACACCAATCCGACACACTGGGAGGAAGCATGCTCATTCATCTGTTCAGGTCCAGGTGTGGGTGTTTTTATGGTCTTCTTCTTCTTCTTTCTTTCTTCTCTTCTCTTCTTCCATATTTGTGCATTTCTCGAAAGCCATCGTCTCTCTAGACGACGTTTAAGACCTAAAGTTTGACACTCTTTTTTAAGGTCTGTCAACTTCACACGGTTGTAGAGAATTTCCCCCAAATTTTCCTGATCTCTCTCGTTTAGACGGATGGCTCGGTGGTAAAACTTTTGTGCGTCTTCGTTCAGACGTATCGAACGCGCTGCTCCTTCACGACTTATGGGCAACATTATGCACCGGTACCTTTCTTCCATCTTTATCAAGAACGCCTCCATGTGAACATTCAACCAGGCCCGCGTCTCGTCGGTCGTCAGCTTGATCGCTCGGTATGTTTTCTCGTCGACCATCATAGAGGTTCTGGTCACTGTTCATTTTCTCTTTCGTCTAAATAACCGTACGGTACCGTCTCCACTCCACGTCTTACTCGTTTGTCGTAGACCACACGGAAGTCCTTGGACATCTCAACGGTCTTCAACTGACGACGTTTGGCGTCACGTTGGATGCGGTGCGGTTCCGTGACCACGTACTTTTCTTCCATGCCTTCCACCAACCGTAGCATGGATTTGAAATTGATCACGGCACTCGACATCACGTTGAGGGGGATGCCTTTGCACTTGACTTCCTTGTCACCTTGGTCGGTCACGTAGGCGTAATTCTTGGGTCCCGTTGAAACAAATTCGCGAATAAAGTCCCCCGGTCGTTTCAATTCAGACGTCAAATCCCCCAAATAATCCCCCAACGGGAGCAAAACTTGTCCCGGATGGGTGACGTAGAAGATCGAATCGGTGTCAAAGTACAAGACACGTTCTTGGAGCTCTTCCAAATAGCGGTACAATTTCAAACGCGCAAACGAGGTCTCAAACGCTGCATGCACCACACTGGCAAATCCACTTTCGCGTGTGAAGTCGTCGACCCGGTCGTATTGGAGTTGGGCTAGGTTTTCGTTGATCAACAACAGGTGTTTGACCTCGGTTTTAGGACCAAACATGAGTTCGACAAACCGTTTGGGGTCGTCCACGTATTCTGTGACGGGTAAGTGGGGGTTCTGACCAAATTTTCCCCACAGACTGTTCAACATCAATTTGACCAAATTCCGTAACCCTGGGTTGGCTTCTATGTGTTCCAGAAGGATTCCTTCATGGGCCAAGTACTCGTCCACGTACCGCTGTTTGTCTTCTTCCGTTTGACACCATGCAGGCCATCCGGAGGCTTCTTGTTTCAAACGCAGGTAGGTGTTTACGTACTTTCCAAACAACACCAACGACGTCTCGGGGTAGTGCCATACTTCATACACGTCGAGAACGACGTACCCTAGAGCAACGGCTTTTTTCAATTCAGGGGTGGTCCACGTCCCCACTAAAGCCCGTTCTTCGGCATTGTGGCAACATCGTCCTTTCGTTTGCCTGAGCTGTTCGGCACACGTACGGCACAACACAAACATCAGTTTGTTTTGAATGTGTGACGGCAAGACGGGGATGTACAAGTGGCGAGGCGGGAGCACTTTGACTTTGTTGAACCCATAATAATGTTCCGTCAGAGGTGTTTCAAAGTCCCGTCGGATCAAAGTGGGGTGTCCAACCGGGTAGGCACCTCCCGACAGCATCACCGACGGGTACAACGAGGTGAAATCTACGTAATCGACACGACTTCCTTCGGGGCATTTAAAATGCAGTTTGAGAGCATTGGTGCGACCTTCGAACAACCCTTCGCGAGGGTTTAGCGGTTCTCGGTGTTTCATCCATTGGGGAAATGTGTCGTTGTCGTCGTCACTTTGCATACCGTCCCATTCATGTTCCCACATTTCTACCACCTTGAAACCCCATTCGCGCATCCGTCGTGTGCGTTGTTCGGTTGCGTTGCGTATATCTCCCATCTTCTGACGAAGTTTGGGGTGGAACATCTGAGCGTTTTGGTGAAACAGAGGGGGCAAGCATGCCAAAAACAACCATGAAATTGGTACACAGTACGAGTCTTGGGGTCGTACCCGTCCACTTTGGCCCCAAAAATCGACGTCTCTCCCTCCACACTGTAGCAGGTGTGTAGTCGGAGGCCGGGGGTTTGTTGTTCCAACCGCCACAACCATTTCTTGGCTTTCAACGACTGTATGTCTTGAGGTGTATATCCGCCTTGGGGGATGATTCCGATGCTGTTAGGTGGCATGAACCGGTAACGGTACGACCACATACAGGCCGAAGCCAACGTGATGCATTTCACAAAGGGGTCAAACCCGGTCACGTCAAGAAAAATACGTCGCGCTTCCAAAACCCCTCGTTTCAAAAGAATCACATCTTGTTGACAGTAATGCTTCAACTCTTCTTGCAAATGAAACGTCTTACCGAGTTGTTCGGTGTGCCACAGTCGGAGCTTTTCAGCGTCTTCTTCTTTCATCGATTCGACCCCATAGAATTCCAACACCGGGTAGGGTCCCACGTAGTCTTGATTTTCAGGGGTGTTAAAGAAATGAGGGAAATACCCCTTCTCTTCGGGCAAGTTAAAGGTCTTGGAAAATTTGCGCAACGCCATCGGAAGAAAACACAGCGAATCTTTAAACTTCAAGTTCAGACCTTTCACATACATGTACATGCATTTGGCACCACGCATCACCACCTCGGGGCGTTGTCCCCGTGCGCACAACCATTCGAGCAAAAAGTACGAATCGTACCCCATGAAATTGTGAGCAAACACAATGGAATTTTGGTGTTCGGGACGAAATAGCCAAGTACAAAAAGCATCTATGGTGGCGAAGACCATTTGACGTTCTCCACACTGTTCGCACCGTCCATCGTGGTTCGTCCATCCCACACACAGAGTGCACACTTTCATAGCCACCACTAGATTGACCCGATGGACCGCTTCCAAGGGCATGGTTTCAATGTCAAAAAAAATGAATCGGGCCATAGCGTTTCTATCGTTCTCGTCGATCACCAACGGTTGAACGTGGCATAGATGGTCCGACAAACACCCATTGACGGCAGTGAATACATTGTTGTTCTCCACATCGGTGAGAAGTGAGATCGCGTAGACCTTGGTGTTTCTTGTGCAAATCTACTACTTTCTGACAGTCGACACACCGTCGGTACCGTTGACACACACTCCAGCGTTCCTGACGGCCTTGTACTCGATGTGAAGTGACACGAATGTGGTTGGCATAGCACACGTCCGACTTGAAATGACGGTGACACGTGGTGCAGGAGGTCCACTGAACCACTTCTTGAGAACAGTTTGCGATTGTTTCATAACAGCATTCGCAAAACGGTCGACACTTGTGTTTGCTCTTTTCCGAGTACCCCACGTCACACTCGGGGCAGAAATAATTCTTCTTTAAAAACCCCGTCATAGTGGCGATCACATCGTAATGTTCGTCGTGGTGGAACAAATACACGTCGCACGTCGGTTTCTGAGAACCAAACTCGGTCAAATCTCCAGCAAACCCGATGCAGTTCAAATCGTGGTAATAGACATGCAACCGCACACCCTCTTCTTTCAACACTTCTTGCAAACGAAACAGTTCGACACGTCCGCACGAACCCCAACGAAGGCCCGAACGCGTGCACAAGGCTTGGGCTTGTTCCTCTTCTTGACGTACTGTAAGCTCTTGACGTGGTTGACCTTCAGCCATCCACTTCCCCACCACTATGGCGTGGAAAGCACACGAACCGTCTTCCGTCTTTTTAATCTGGACCACGGACTTTTTCACGGACACCAACTCTTGAGAGTCTAAAGCTTCACAACGAACGCTTCGGTTGACCCGTGGACCGCACACTTGAGACAGACGTTGACCTCGTTCGACCTGTCCACAAACATGGGGGGTAACTCGTCGAGCCCCGTTCCAAAAAAAACAAAAACACCGTCGACAAAACCCTTGGTGTTTTATCCGCGTGTTGGATCTTTTCCGGTTGTAACAACAAATGCAAGTCTTGGTGGATTTTATACAAGTAGACCACAGAATCTGTGTCACCCTCTCCCACGAACATGGGTTGGTCGTCGCCCCCCCAATCTAGAACCACCACACGCACTCCATAATCTCTCATCAGATATTCATGGAGTCGGATCAACAACGTTGTCAAATTCTCCGCCCCCTCACTTTCACAGTCTTCTCTTACCCTCAACGTGAAATCACGGAGATCCTTTGACCGTTTTTTCATCAGAGTTTCGTGTTTGACGCCAATACAAGTAATGGGCCACTGCTTCGTACATCGATGCACACACCACCGCTACATTGCGGGTCGCTAATGTTTTCATCCACAGGAGGGGTTCTAGTCAGGTGGCTTAGCGAAATTATCGTGACAAACCGGACAAAAGTACCAAACTTTGCACAAAGATAGAATGGGTCAAGAACATTAATATTTGCCTAGGAGCCCTGTTCAATGTTGTTTCGATTTCATTTTATCGTCACTTCATACTGTGAAAAATACACACCAATTGGGCTTCCTGTGGTGACGATTGTCGGAGGATAACGATTTTAGAAATGCTTGAATAAATATTTGTTTTGAGCATAAATTGAAGATTCTGCAGCTTAACAGATCATTATCAACTAGAAAGCAAAAATAAATTATGACGTTGTCCCCAAAATTCTATGTATTTATTTCAAAAGAAGTATATAGCTGGAGGCTGGGTTCTAGTTCTCATTCCCCCATCTTTAGCCATTCAAAATGGCGGCGCCCTCGACTGTTTATCGACACTGTAAGTACTGCAATTTAAAGTGATTTTTGTGTGATTCATCCTTTAAACTAAGGATAAATGTGTACAGTTTTCAGTACTTGTTGTTTTGATACTGACTGAAACGCTTACAAAAATCCACAATTTGAAATAAGTCCTGTGAATCTTCACTCTATTTCAGAGTTCAAAAAATGGCACTTGATTGGAGCTGCTGTGTAATATGTCAACAGGTGACTTCTGAAGCATTAAAATGTCCTTTGAATAGTCCTGGTGATAAATGCGATTGTGAACAAATTTATCAATCCTTCTTAAGCAAAGTAGCTGAGTTTGAATTGCTTGAACAACTTCCTGTACAACTTAATTTTAAGGCTGAAACAAGTACTGTTGATAGCTTCGTGGCCAATCGTGCATCCTGGCACAAATCATGTTACCTGAAATTTGGTATTTCGAAGTTAGAAAAGGCCCGAAAAAGGAAAATTAATGTCGACGCTGAACGTGAGAACAATGAAAGGCCCAGCAAAAAATCTAAACGTCAATCCGTAAATCTAAATGTTTGCATCTTTTGCGAAAAGGGAGTTGGCGAACTGCATAACATTTCTACCTTAGATATGGACAGCAACATTCGCAAAATGGCAAAAGATCTCGAGGACTATGAATTGTTGTCAAGAATTTCTGGAGGAGACTTAATTGCTATAGAAGCTAAATACCATCTTCGATGTCTAACAAACCTACGAAACAAGCACAGGACACTAGTGAGAAAAAACAACAGGGAATCAAGTGAACCGGAAAATGAAAGAATAAATGAGTGTAGAGCATTTGTTGAGCTAACCTCGTACATCGAAAATTCTATTGAGAGTGGAACTGACCTTTTTAAACTATCAGAGCTCCATCTGTTGTACGTGAACCGTCTTGAGGAACTAGGTATAACGAAATGTGTTCACAAAACAAGACTGAAGAATAGTATACTAGAGTACTTTCAAGGAGCACTAGAACAGAGTGACGGTAAAAATACAATTATAGTTTTCAACGAGGGAATGAAAAACATGCTAAAAGAAGCATTGAAAGAAAGAGACTTCTCGGACGATGCTGTAACCTTAGCTAAGGCGGCAACAATTGTTAGAAAGGACATGTTTTCCCATGAAGCACATGGCTTTTCCGGACATTTCCCGCCACAATGCCAAGAAAACTCAATCCCGTCAAGTCTCAAGTCTCTGATATCTATGATTCTTCGTGGAACTACCATAAAAGACCAAGAAAGAGGAGATTCACAAGCTTGCCTTACTATTGGCCAAATGATTCTATTTAATAGTAAAAAACGAGTCTCGGAATCTAGTACATCAAAGACACGCCACACAACTCAACGTGAGCCACCTCTTCCACTCTATATTGGAATAAATATCCATGCATCCACTAGAAGCAAAAAGCTTATTACTCAATTATATCAGTTGGGTATATGTGTTTCATACGAAAGAATCATGGAGATTGAGGACTGGATTGCCACATCTGTAAGTGAGCGCTTTGAAGAGGATGGTCTGGTAGCACCTCCAGGTTTAAGAAAAGGAATTTTCTCTGTTGGAGCGCTTGACAATATTGATCATAACCCAAGTTCTACAACTTCACAGTCATCTTTCCATGGGACGGGAATAAGCATACTCCAATTTCCAACTGAGGATAATCCTGGGGAGCACAGACCTCCTATAGTACTTCCTCCTACTGGAAACCAACGACAATTCATTCCAGAAAGCTACGCCACTGTTCCTGCTGTTGCACTGACACCATCATCTGTAGAAGTTCCGGAATGTAATATGAAGACATCGACAAGCAGATTGGCTGATGCTAAGACACAAGAGAACTGCTGGATGGAGCACGCACGGCAAATATTAAGCAAAACTGAACTTTGTTCTGAGGATGCCATCGCCTGGGCAGCTTATCATTCATCCATGCAGTTACCTGGAAGTGACCCTCCAGCTTTAACATCACTTCTTCCTTTGTTTTACGAAAAGGCAGCAACACCAGCAATGATCAAGCACGGAATGAATGTCTTACGACAGGCAATCACGTTTCTCAATCCCGCACAAATTCCTGTAATCACTTTTGATCAGCCTTTGTTTGCAATAGCAAAATTCATACAATGGAAATGGCCAACTACTCATGGCGAAAGGGTGTATGTTGTCATGTTTGGAGGCCTACACATAGAAATGGCATTATGGAGTACGGTTGGAGATTTGTTGGAGGGGTCTGGATGGACGACTGCGCTCATAGAAGCAGAGGTGGCTTCATCTGGTATTGCAGAGTCATTTCTGAAAGTTTCTCATCTTACAAGAACCAGGTAATAGTCTCACTTTTTGCAATTAGTAATTCCCATGTATTTTACTGTAAATAACGTTTATGAACAATATATGTACTTTTTATTTTAGACATGTCCACCAAGTTACATTGCTGACGCTCAATAATCTCAAACGCGAGGCTTTCTTACTATCTACAGAGGATGGTGATGATGAGTCAATGAAAACCTGGGAGGATGAAATGCGAGCCAGTACTCAATACTTCCAGAGCCTCGAAAGATTTACTGTTATACTGTATGATAAAACAAGTCCCTTGACATCGATCAACGAGGCACGAATGTCACTATTTTGTAAGAACAACAAAGCCATGGACAAACTTCCCCCTTCCCAGGTAATTCTTTACCTCGTAATTATAATAAAATTTTGATGTTAATCTAACTATCCAATAATTTTATTCAGAATGCTCTTCTGCAGCACGTACGAAGGTCAATCTACCAAGCCGGTATATGGACAACAAGTAACCAGACACAACAGTCTGTGCCCTCTCCCTCTGAATTTGCCTGGACTCGGGTAGAAGAGGTAGAAAATTCATGGGTGCCAGTCTGGATGACGATTCCCGAAGTCTCAAGAGTGTGCAGCGAGCTAATAAAGTGCTCGTGCACACGAAAGTGCAATAGATGTAAATGTGTGAAAGCCAATTTGGAATGTACAGCACTTTGCAAATGCTTTTGCAATATGTAAATAGTCAGGCTATTTTGGTAAGATTTTAGAAATAACCCATTCTACAACCTCCGATAGCCGTTTATCCATATAGCTTGGTAACCTGGCACTGCAGGAAATTTGGTCTTTTATATTTGACTTAATAATATGTAAATATTAAGTCAGGCTATTTTGGTAAGTAAGATTTTAGAAATAACCCATTCTACAACCTCCAAAAACCGTTTATACATATATAGCTTGGTAACCTGGCACTGCAGGAAAATTGGTCTTATATATTTGACTTAATTTCTTAAGTAATTGATTTTTTTTGGCTGGGCTCCTAGGCTAAAATTGTTTGTTATACCTCAAAGAAGCCCTGTGCAAACTTTCATGCTTTTGTCCACCTTGTCACGATAATCCCAAAAAATTGCGCTAAGCCACCTGACTATTCTTCGCGTTTGCGGTCTAAAAACCGTTGCAATTTAGACATACCTCTTCCAGGGATGTTGTCCACGTGGTACACCACTACTGTCATTTCTCCATCGAGTAAAAATTGTCGTTTCGATTGTTGAACGGCTTCCAAGTGACGTAAAACCCGTAGAGGGGTCAATTCCATCACAGGCATGAAAGGCAATTCAATGGGATAATCCAAATCGACCCCATCAATTACCAACCGCACATAATCGGTGTTCCCCGCTTGCAATTCTTGTAGCACGTGTTGAAGGAGTCGACGGATAGAACTATTAGCAACGGCCACTGCTTCTTCGATATTTTCTCGTGGGCGGTTGTGGATGGTGGTTTTAAAGACCAACTGTTTAGCATGAAATTTAGGGCAATTTCTCGTTTCCACGTTTTCGATAACAAAATAATCCTCAGCAGAGTTGGCGTCGGTTGGGGCATTTTCATTGGTCCCGCCACCCGTTTGAGTGTCCAGTAAATCGTCAAACAAATCTTGATAGTCTTCTGAATCTGCTTCTTCTTCTTCTTCTTCTTCTTCTTCTTCTTCTTCTTCTTTTTCTTCTTCGACCAGCGGTATGGGTGGAAGTGTCGGTGTCGGTTCATCGACCATACATTGCCACAAATCATCTATGTATTGATCGTCGTACGAGTTCATGAGTTCTTGAGCTTGTGGAGAACTTGGAGAAGGCGGCTCGGGTGTGTTCCCCGAATGGAGAGGATACCCTAAAATGTTCAAAAGCGGAGAGGGGGGTCTGAGCCGTTGTCTTTTCGTTGGTGGTGATTGGGTGTCACACCAAAACAACACTTCCGGCGCATAAGGGTTTACTTCCTCGACTGTTTCATAGTCATCCATCGCCCGCACTAATTGACTGTCTCTCAATTCCTCTTCATCCGGGGTGGTTTCTACTTTTGTCTCATATTCGACGGCTACACGCAGTAATTGACTGTCTCTTAGTTCATCATCGGGTGCTTCAATCTGTTCGCCCACACCCCATAATTGACTGTCGCTTACTTCCTCAACCATTGTCATTGACTGAGCTTTTAAACACCGACCCGTTCTATCTATAACAAAAAAAAGAGGACACTCATCAGGTCACTTCCTAGCTTTTTTTATTTCTTTTCTCAATGTCAAATACATCTTTACATAAAGTCAGTTTTCTTTTTCCATCTCTATTTTTTTTTATTGATTCTTTTTTTCATGGCAAAATACCATTTCTGATAATTATCATAGGGTTCATAATAAGCTTGGGTGAACTCTAAACGATTGGCGGCAATATAAGCCATTGAATTGTAGCCTTTACTAATTTTAAACCCTTTGAACTCTGTAGGCATGGGTGGAAGGTTCAGTTCCGAAACACCTCCTTTAAAGGAAAAAAACACTTAATTAAATAAATGCAAAGTCACCACCATCCATAGAATTGAAGGGGTTCTTGACTTTAGGTTGGATTGTGTTGGCTATATTACAATTCCACATGTATCTATTTAGCCACCATTCCATTAAAAAACACTTCTTGTTTGGGGCAGTGGAAATTTTTCTTATGATGTCCACAGGTGGCAAAGGTAAATGGACATTCAAGAATGATGTCGTTGATTTTAGGGCAGCCAATATCTTCTAAATTTACATTGGGAATACCAAGGCCATTCAAAAGGTGTCTCTCAATACACCCCCCTTTGTAGGCTACTCGACCTCTGTAGTGTAAACGTGACACCATTCTTGACACCTCTCTGCCGTTTATCATACCGATCCAGAACTCCCCGTATGGAATGTCAAAAACGTTTTCTTCAACGTACTTGGCAGAGAAACGGTCCTTTGTGTTTAACTCACACACATTCCCATGGTAGAAGGGGATGGAATAAGACAGAGGGTGATTCAGATATTTTCCAACCCATCTCTTTACAACGGAACACACCATCAACCATGTACCCATCCATGTCCAGAATGGCTGTCACCTCACCTAGCTTCTTCTTCAGCAGATCATTGTCTGGAGGGAATTCGTCTTCACCATAACCCTCATCTTCTTCTTTCTTCTCTTTCTGAACATCTACAGTTTGATCCATCCTTTTCAAGAAACAAAAACAAAAAAAACGTCACACCTCTCTGTATAAGAGGTGTGACGTTAGTGTGTGAGTTCATAATAATAACTGAAGACTTTCACCACCCCACTAAGTCGAAGTCGTTGTATCAGAATATCACATATCACACCCAGGAAGGTGACTGAGTTGATTATAAGAGACTTCTTGGAAGTAGATATAGAGGCAAAGACAAAGACTCATTCTATTGGACATTGGTGCATGGTCATATGGCATGTGCAAAAAAGAGGACAACCATTAGATGTCAAGAGACGCCGACGACGTTCCACCATCGTCGGGTAGTGCAATCTCCAACAGCGACAGTTGGGGGTTAGACAAAGCAATCTTAAATATTGTACGCCCCCTCTGAAAGGTCGTGGGATCGAGCGATCGGTAAGTTCTTCATAACGCGCTTCTTCCGGAGATGGGAAATTCCACAACATGGGTCCGCTTTCACAAAAATTGTAACGAACACTTCCGTAAATTTTACCATATACATAGTTCCGCGCTATGTTGGCCGAAGTTTCATGTCTGACAAAATCGTCCACCAAATAAGAAGGAATAAGTTCATCGGTATTAATTTTTAAACAGCTGTGACATTGGGCTGAAACTTGGCGGTAGAGCGTCCGGGTTCGGTACCAATCCCCACGATCTACTTCATAAGTAAATTCATACAATGCGATTCTTCTGATTCTTTGTCCCTCGAATTGTTCACCGCATTTTGTACACCAACCATCCCCATCCAAATGGGGGACATCCCCCCATACTTTAAACCACGACTGATTGAAGAGATCGTCTTTCATCTTTTTTCGTATCTTTTCTGCCATACTCACTTCTGCCATACTTACTTCTGTTTACTTGCTTCTTTGTTTGATTCTTCTCTGTTTCTTACTCGAGAGCTGAATGATTTATAACCACTAATGCATGTTATTTATACGTTTCACAACACCCAGAGGCCTTTGCGGACTTTCAAAAAAAGAGGGGGGAGGGGGGTACCCCCCACATTTATTTCATTTTTTAGGGTATATATATCACGGTCCGGGGGTGGTAAAGTCACTTGAGCCGTGATCATCGAACGATAAGGAGCAAGAAACACAGCAAAATTCAAATTGTAAGTATGGAGAACCGGAAGAATCAGAAAGTACAGGCTCTCTCTTTCCCATAATTAATCTATCCTCTATCATTTTTTTATTTCAGCTGTAAGTATGAAGAAGACAATGATAAAGAATTACAAACTCCAATTTGGCTCTACATTTCCAAAGAAATTATTGAACATTAAGCGTATGGTTTTGGTGCGACGTCGATCGACCTGTTTGAACAATCGTTCGTCTAGAGCTGTGGTCATCAAAGAATGCAATCGATGCTACGATTGTTTCGAAGGAGTTCTGTGCGTTGTTTGTGGCAAATATGAAACAATTGAGACAAAGCGGCTGTACGAGTTAGGACGGATGGATGTGGTTGGGAATGGGTTGGTGGAAACTACGTACCACCATAAATATCGGCCGTTTTGCTCATCATGCATCAAGAACAAAGTTTCCATCCATCCCAACCACATCCCTGGACCCTACCAAGATATGGTCTTGGCCATTAACAATGTTTCGTTACCCCCGGCCTGGGCCAGGAAACAATTTAACAAGTCGATTGTCTTCGACCGGAAAGATGGGAAGAAGGGGGAGACCCATAATTTGTGGAATACTGTTTTGGAAGAAGGCCACAAAGACGCCATTGTTATAAATTAAAAACTTTACTTTATTTAACTAATATGGTTGTCTTGTCTTTTTTTATTCCAACAGACATTTGACAATATGAACAACGCCACTGAAAAAATGGGGGAGAACTTTACCTGTAAGTGATTGACTATGGGAACAACATTTTGAGGTCTGTGTGACTTATCGAATGATTACTTTTTACAGTGGACCCTTATCAAGGATTAAAGAAATATATAGCTACCCGAGATCATATCCATCTTTTTAACTCCAGCTTTTATTACATTCATCAATTTTTGCTTGGACAATTGGATGGCCCTATAGAAAGGCGTAGATTTCTTCAAGCCATCATGAAATGGGGGCTAAACACCAATAATGAATGGTGTGGTTGGCAACCTTTAAGAGTGGCGCATTATTGTGTGTCACACCAAACTCTAGCAACTATACTGACGCCGCCAATTACAATCGGTAATTCCAGCAGCACTTGGACCACCGCTACTACCACAGGGAGACCTAAAACGTTAGAGGAGGTAACCTCCAATATTTTCATTCCGCCAACACCACCCCCACCACCGTTGGTAGATCTTTCTAAAAAGACAAGAGACAAGAAACCAAAGAATGTAATAAATAATAGGCGCCGTTTAGAGATAATTAAGAACAGGATAAAGATGGCCAACAAAAAATGTACATTTTGAAAATTAATAAAAATACATTAAAACATTCAATCTTTTTTTTCTTCTTGTAGCGGATATGGACAAATTGGAAAAATATGCCAGTACAGGGGACCCCATTCATCTGATGGACAACCATTGCTTCTACCCCCTCTACCAGTTTCTTAATGGAGGTCTCTTTTTCTCTTCGGCGGCACGCCATGATTTTATGCGTGCAATTATCTATTGGGACCTCCACACGACCCTTTTCTGGACTTCATGGGGTCCACGGAATCTGGCACAATATTGTCTGGCAAGAAAACATTTAAAAGAACTCTATGAGTTTGATTCGATGTTCATGAACACGTGCCCTCCAGAGAAACCCACAGAGGGACATTCAAATATACCCGTGCCCAAAATTGACCTGGTCCCAAGATACCTTGAAGATCTGTGCGATTATGTTCAAGAAATGGAACTACCCACCGCACTATTAGAAACCGAACGCATTCACCTCCACGGTTTTGACGATGCCGACAATTTAAAGACTGACGTCAAGAACTCCGATTCAGACAAAAGACCGCCCCATATTGATTGGTTGGACACTATTGAACAAATAAAAAACCCCGAGGTACCAGTCAGAAGAAGAGGGAGGCCTAGAAAACAGAAAATCACCGTTAGAGAAACAGACCTAACATCTTCTTCTTTTCATCTATTGTAAAAATTAAGAATACTTTCTTTTTGGGAAATCAAACCATTTTAATATCAACCAACAATAGTAATAAAAGCATTACACAACAGTGTTTCTTAGTCTTTTTTTATCATTTTTCTTCGTCTTCTGACCGTTCCTTCTTCTGGTCTTTTATTAACCCACTCGATGTAGTCACAGCGCATGTCGGGATCTTCACGCGTTAATCGACACGCGAAGTAACACCCTGTCTTGGCTTTAGTTGCACTCACACGACACTTTAAGGAATGACCACATTCAGGGAAGTCTGTGGCAAAGTTTAAACCATCTTTGTAACGACTTTTTAACGACTGGAATATCAAAGGCCACTCTTCATCCTCTTGACAGAATAACGTACAGGGGGTGGCTCCAGCTTTCATTGTCTTACGCGTTTGCCCACACTTGATGAATGTCTTTCCATCGGACTTGGAATCAAACGTCTGATAAGGAATGTGACAAAAAAACATTCGTTCAACTTGAGTGCTTGACGTTTCACTTCTTCTTCTTCTTCTTCTACTTCACGCTTCATACCCTTCACCTCTGCTGCGTCGACCTTGCCTCCACTCATCGTTCTTCACAACTGGTCTCTACATCCATGTCGCTCGCGCATTTATCAGAAAATGTGTCAGAAAACCATTCGTGGCATCGTTCCTGACTTCGATACAACTTCTGGTGAAAGGCTGTTTCTCCAATCGAAAACACTCCCACAAACATATTTGATATATGCTGCAATTCGTAACATTGCTTTCGAGCAACTACACGCTTCATCATTTCCTCACACGTCCAATGCCTTCTTACAGCCGTCACTAACAAAGTGGAACTCTCCAAACATTCCACTATTTCTTCATTCTCGGAGATCCATCTTATCTTGTTACAGGGCGTTCTTACCAAGGCCTTCATCTGTTTGACAGAAGTTCCCTCTTGCACAATTATCACTCTGCGTGAATCGCATTCATTGCTTTGAAATACGGGGCGTTCGTGATTATCACATTTTACCATGAACAACAGCCATACGTACAGAGGGGGTTCTCTGAACAGTATGGTACTCCAACATGACTTGGGTGACCACTCGGAATAGAATGCAACAAATCCTTGAACAACAAATACACTATGGCTGTTTGGTTTTCCTTCTTTTTCCCACACCACCACTACTTCTTCATCCAAAGCCTTTTCAGTTGGTTTATAAATTTTGTCCTCTTGACTAAACAGCACTCGGTATGGATAACCCTTGGTTAATGAACTTGTTAAAAAATGGTGAACGTTTCTTCCATCGTTCTTTAACAACCAAGCAAAATCATCTAAAATACAACGGAGTTTGTTGTATAACATACCCGAACGGATCGGTATCGAGAAACATAACGGATCCTCAATTTCCTTGAAACGTAGCACCAACTCGTAGCAGCTCATGGTGAAGACTGATCGCTCTCATTCACCTCATTCTTTTTTGTAGACTTTTGGGGTTCTTCCCAACATTCATAGCATTCACTATAAGCGTGGAGACAATACCAACAACTCAAGATAAAACAATATTTCAAACAAAATTTCAACATATCTGGAGGTTCACTCTATATCAATCGTAACTGAACCATTCATTGTCCATTTCCTTTTCATGTAGCAACCTTTCTAGTTCTTCTACTTTCAGTCGGAGGCGGATAAGATCTAACTTCATCTGTTTATTTTCGGCAATCAAAACTTCTAGTTGGTTTTTCTCTTCTTCAAATTCTTTCGTCATGACTATGTCGTTGTGTCGGTCATGACTGACTGGTTTTCCCGCCGCACTTCCCTATGTACCCATCCTTGTACGCTGACCAGTACTGTCCGACATTTTCAGCCGCTGACTCCAAGTTATTTTGTCTGGAGGCTCACTTTGTGGAATAATCGCTGACCAGTAGGCCCCCTTCCTTTTTACAGGACCGTGGGCTCAAGATGGTCGGTGATCTGAACTAACCTCTATTACTACTAACGTTGCAGTACAAGAGTTCTGCAATGTCATTAAATGTAAGACCTCATAAAGTTATTGAAGCTGCACAATGGTTCATGAGTACCGTATTTACTCGAATAGACGCCGCGGCGTTTATTTAAATTTTCATGACTCAGGTGCGGCGTTTATTCGGGGGCGGCGTTTATTCGGGGGAGGCGTTTATTTAATACCGTAATCCATTTTATTTCAAGATAAAAAGTGCCTTACCGTATTGACAAAGTGTAAGAAGCAAAAATCCTTAAAAACCGTAACAGAAACAAGCTTTCAATATTAAAATGTCATGGTAGGTACTGTTTTCATTGCTTAACGTTACAGTACGTAAACCCTACTCAATCTCAATGTCAGAGTCCCCTTCGTTATCAGAGTCTATAAGCTCCAACACTGGGTGCGCTTCTTCCACATCAGAGTCAGTACATTCCGTAAAAGGATTGGAATCTGGCTCATTTAGGATCCCTAGCTGTGACTTGAGCATGGCTTGTCCAGCATGGCAAGGCTGTCCTTCCTTAAGGCAGTGAATCGTGTCATCCTTTGCTCCATCCGCCGGAAGGTTCAATGCGCAACTTGGGAAAGATTTCTGGATAATTTCAACGGGTAGTTCGTTCCAAGAATCGAGAATCCACTTTAAAATAGTTCTTCTCGGGGGTGCTTTCAGATTCCCAGCAGCTGTTTCTTGGTATAATCCAACTGTACCTAGCCACTCGTCATATTTCTCTGTGCACAATGACTTGAATGGCTTGTTCCAGCTAACATCTGGAGCTTGGATGTATTTTGTACAACCTCCCGGTACAATTACCCGATCTATTTTCTTAGATCGTATCGCATCAGAAATGCTGTCTTCAATGTGACACTCATATGAGTCCCATGCTAACAGCCTACGCTTGAATGAAAATATCCCAAGAACAGAGTTGACCCAGACATGAGTTAATTCAGTGTTCATCCATGCATTTGTCGACGTTGCAACAACTGCTCGATGTTTGAACTCTTCGTTTAACGCTGCAACTTCACGTTTGGCACCTTTGAACACCACCATAGGCTTTAGCTTTGTTCCGTCTGCCTTGGCAGCTAAACAGACAGATACTCTTGACTTTTCATGGCCAGTCGTTTTCAGAGTGATGGACTTCTTTCCAGTTGTGTCAATTGTAGTTTCTGACACCATATCGCACCAAACTGGAGTTTCGTCCATTGCAATAATGTCAGAGGGGCCATAATTGTGTTGCTTTTGTAGTCGCTTAACTTGAATTATGTATGATACAAGTTTTCCGAGCATTTTATCTGGATCTTGTTGAGCAACCGATGTCTTTCTTCTCAATGATAAGCCATTTCTTTTCATGAATCGACACAGCCAACCTCTTGAAGCTTTGAAGTCTTCGTCAACGTGGTTTCCTTCCGTCACATCACGATAAACAATTTCAGCTTTCTTCATAATATGCTTGCATGAAACTCGAAGACCACGAGACCGCCTGTTTTCTATCCACTCCAGTAAGACTTCTTCCAATCTTGTACTCAAGGGTTTTCTGCCACCTCCATGCAATCTGCTCCGTTCTTTTCCTTTCTTAGTACCAAGCAAAACAAAAATTTGTTTTTGTTTGCTCGCCACTCTCTCACTCTCTTTTCATCAACTTGAAACCGGCGAGAAGCTGGTCGATTGCCGTTCGATTCCGCGAAAGTAATCACTTGTTTCTTTACTGCAAGACTATACTTCTGTCTTCTTTTACCTTTATGGGAAATTATGTCTTTCGAGTCTTTATTCGGGTCTGCCATCGTCGTAGACTACCAAGCGAAATGTTTGTGAAACCATCTAGATCACACGAGATAACAAAGTGTTTGGCGGCGGGAACTAAAGAGTTTCACATGACAAACTTGACAGTTTTCACATGCTAACTTGTAAGTTACAAATCAGATAAAACTAGTTTGTCGCGTCAAGGTTCACGGAAGCTCGCAAATGGTAGTAAGAATCACTAAAATGGCAAGGGCTTTATCTGTTGAATTTAAGATGTATTTTAAAGTAGACTTTGAAACAGTTATTCGAGGACATCACGTTTACAAGTCTGTATGGACACCCGCGAAAGATCACGAACTACAATGTAAGCAAGACACGCGTGCCGAAGCAAAAGAACACGATCCGAACGCCATTGGTGTCTACTTGGTATCAGAGTGTGATGAGAAGAAGCTTGTTGGCCATGTTCCGATTGAACTATCACGACTATTGAAAAACTTTCTGGACGCAAATGATGAAAACAAACTCTGTGCACAAATCACTGGCAAGAGAAAAAGAGAAGTTGGGCTTGTTGTACCCGCACATTTCACAGCATTCACTACAGAACTGCGAATCGCCACCATTCTAGAAAGGGAGCTTAGTGAAAGGGCCAAAAAGTATACTCATTTCGAGCTGAACAACATTGGCACTCAAGGACAAAAATTCCCATTGCTGATGTAGACATGTTTGTGCTGTCTAATTAAATATATTTGTATTGAAACCAATAGTTGATTTTCTTCAAATAAACGCCGCATTCAGGTGCGGCGTTTACTCGGGGGCGGCGTTTATTCATATTTTTGCTCTCAAGTGCGGCGTTTATTCGGGGGCGGCGTTTATTCGGGGGCGGCGTCTATTCGAGTAAATACGGTAATAGTAGTCTTTATAAAGATGAAGGTATTGTGTTAAACCAAGACTGGGTTAATCATTACAATGAACAAGTTTCACAACATGAAAGTAACAATGGATCTGATCAAGAATCAGTCACAGATGAACAAAGTTCTAATAATGAAGACGGCCAAAAACCAGACAATGACAATGACTGGAGTGAAGTTGAAGCAGAAATTCCTGCAGGTGTTACTGACACTATGCTAACACCAACTGACTTTTTAGAAGACAATGAACGGCAAACTATTCTCAATGTTGCACCAGCTGAGGGCAATAGACCATTGAGTGTATTCAGAGATAAATATTCTGAAGAATTAGCATACCCTGGAATATTTCTTGGTCAGAAAAGACCAGAAATTAAAGAACGCATGGTTAAAGTCCACTATAGTGATGTCTGTAAATCTGAACTCAGAAGGTCAGATAGAAGAGCAGCTATGTGCGTTGAAAATATATTCTATAAAACCAAAAAGCTGAAAATGAAAATCCTTTTAGGGAAATCACAAATTGCACTAAGAAAATGCAAGGGAAATAGCAGAACCCTAAATGCAGGGCACTTAAAACAACAAGGAACATTAGACAGCTTAATTCGTCATGATGAGGGATTTAAATTCCTTAGAGCATTAAGAGGATCACCTCAATACTTTGAAAAAGCCAAGAAAGACCTTTTTGCAATGATAAGACAGTTAGGTCCAGCTTCACTATTTTGTAGTTTCTCATCAGCAGAAACACAATGGATACATCTATTAAGAATACTTGGTCAACTTGTTGATCATAAGCAATATACTGATGAAGAACTAGAGAACTTAAACTGGGAAGAAAAGTGTAGATTGATCCAAAGTGATCCTGTAACTTGTGCTAGACATTTTGACTATCAAGTTAGTCAGTTTCTCAGTAACTTTCTCTTAAGTGATGCTGCACCACTAGGAAAGATTGCCAACTGGTTTTACAGAGTAGAATACCAACAAAGAGGTTCACCTCATATTCACATGCTGATATGGCTTGAAGATCCACCTCAATTTAAAATAGACAGTGATGTGCCGATGTGACATCATATATTGATAATATAATTACTTGTCAAAAACCAATAGACAACCCTGAACTACTTAAACTAGTCAATAGGCAAATACACAAACATTCTCATACTTGTCGCAAGAATACGAAAAGGGAGTGTCGATTCAATTATCCACAGCCTCCCATGAGGCAAACAGAAATACTGTATCCTCTAGACACTGATATGCCTCGAAGTGAAATAAAAATACACAAAGATTCTTGGAAATCAATCAAAAAGCATCTACAGTCCCGCCCAAAAGTCTGTCACGCACCGAAACGATATATTGCCTCATTTCCCGATATATCGCCAAAAGTGACAATATATCGCTTGGGCGATATATCGCTTGGGCGATATATCGTTTAAACGATATATCGCTTAATCGATATATCGTTTGACGGCAACCGATATTTCGCCTGGACAGCAACCGAAATATCGCCTAACCGAAATATCGCCTAACCGAAATATCGCCTAACCGAAATATCGCCTAACCGAAATATCGTCTTACCGAAATATCGTCTAGGCAGTCAAACTGATTTTGAAATACGGTACTCGAAATATCGGTTTGACGGCCGGCATTTAAGGACAGTGTATTTCACGGCTAAAGGAAATCGCCTAAGTATTCATTGGTGCAAGAATGAAAGGGTTTTTCGGTTAAGTTAGTTTACTGTCCGAAAAATAGAGGAAATGATTACAAATTTGTCATGTATATGTAAACATGCTTCCGTTTCACCAGACTAACATGCCTGCCTGGCACCTGAACAATTAACGAACACGCCATCGTCGCCGGCAATGAATTACATGTATCGTTCTTCAACCTATCGTGGATCTTTTTACGATCCATGAAACTATCAACAAGATTAAAACATTTCTTTATCTTGAATAAAGAAGTTTGAAAAATTGTAACACAACCAAGTTTGACGAACACGGCCGTTTATTTCAATCTTCCCATGGGATTTTTGACAATCACGGCCGCAGTGAATTAGCATTTTCACTATGACAACATAACACTCCATCGTCAGTGCGGGTAATAGAAGTGCTAAGTTTTGTCACTGGGATAGTGGGAATTCAAATTAAATCTTTCATGTTCTCACATCTAACGAACAAGAAATACTCACTTTTATGAATACGACGATTGAAATTTATGCTAAAGTTCAGCGTGATTTTCACGTGCTCACACATCATGTGTCAATCAAGTGTCTCAAACATAACATTCCCACGTGCACGCTAATGAACCTGAGATTTTAGAACTGATAATGCCGAAAGTTGATGAGAAAGACACCCGGTATAAAAGATGTTTTATTTTGAAGCAGTCGTAGGATTGTATTGGATCGTGATTTCAAGAGTTCATTTAAACTTTCGCCTTTACATGAAAGAAGCTTCATGTATCTTTAAATACTTTACAATAGGTTTGATTTCTTCTAATTAATTCAATACTGTGCAAAGAACATTACGCTTGATGTAAAAATTGTAACGGAACCAAGTTTGACGAACACGGCCGATAATTTCAATGCTCCCATGGGAGTTTTGACAATCACGGCCGCAGTGAATTAGCATTTTCACTATGACAACATAACATACCAGCACATACATAGTGAACACTCCATCGTCGCCGGCAATGAATTACATGTATCGTTCTTCAAACTATAAACGGGTTAAAAACATGTCTTTATCTTGAATAAAGTTTTAGTTGTAATACAAATATGGCTGTGAATTTCAATGTTTGTTTGCCTTCCCATGGGATTATCTTCTCAGTTTACAGAATCAAAAGTAACAAATCAGCGTGCGAGAAATTATTTGGCAAAAATGTAAACAAGCGTCGCGGGCTAGTGCAGCTCAGAGATCGAGATTTCCAAGTGATCAGGTTTTCACTGTAATTTGTTCCCCACTATTAAACAAAAAGTTTGTTGCTTTGGCCACGCATCATGTAGTTGGCTCACCTATTAAAAGGTTTCTCGCCGAGTTTAAGCATCATGTATACGGCGAACGCCAAATGTCTGATTGACTGAAAGACTTTTAATTTCGCTTTCAAAGCCTCAAATAAACGGGAAAACTTTCAAATGAATACTTATGTTTTAAAGAACGAGAAAATGACCTCGTTTACGTCTAAACACGAAAGGAGGGAGAGCAACTGCAGCAAAACCATGATCACGTGTCGTACAGTTTCGCCGTTCTCTCCAAACATGTGAACGATCGTGTGGATATTCCGCTGAAAGCTCATGGAAAGATCACTTGACATTTTTCCAGTAATCAATATAGAAATGTTTTATCAGACCAATCACCCGAATTGTTGTTTGACAACAAACAAAATGGCATGGCAATGGTGAACCGATATATCGCTTGGTCAACCGAAATATCGTTTACGGTAGCCGAAATATCGTTTGACAGCAACCGATAAATCGCTTGGTCAACCGAAATATCGTTTGCGGGTAACCGAAATATCGTTTGCTGGTAACCGATATATCGCCGAAAAAGCGTGACAGACTTTTGGGCGGGACTGTAGATGATATGATAGAAGGTGAAGATATTTCCTTTGATCAGTTACTGCTTGATCTCAATGTCACAGAAGATAACTATTTACTAGCTATAAGTTCATCGCTTAATACACCTACAGTATTTTTAAAACGAAATCCAAATGAATTGAGGATAAATAATTACAATCCTGCTTGTCTTAGTGCATGGAGAGCCAATATGGACATCCAGTTTGTATTAGATGTGTATGCATGTGCTGTATACATAGTCAATTATATCTCTAAGGCTCAAAAAGGAATGAGTGAACTTTTAAGAGAAGCTTGTAATGAAGCAAGGAAAGGAAATGCTAGTATAAAACAGCAAGTGAGAGACATCGGCAGTAAATTTTTGAATAATGTTGAAATAAGTGCTCAAGAAGCTGTGTACATTGTTTTACAACTTCCTATGAGAAAGGCATCTCGGCAAGTTATATTCATAAACACTTCACCTCCTGAAGAGAGAGTGGAGCTTGTAAAGCCAATCAGTGATATTAAAGATATGGAGGATGATTGTGAAGAAATCTACACTAGTGGTTTATTAAAAAGATATTGTAAGCATCCAGCAAAACTTGAACACTTGACACTTGCAGACTGGGCTGCATGGTATGATTCATGTGGGACACCATATGTAAAACAATAAAATGAATTAGATACTGATAATCTCCCATATGAGACATCTATAGATGATGATCGAAATGATGATGATGATGATAAACTTTGTAACAAAGAGCCTTCTAGTAAAACCAAGAAAAGAACTAAAGCTAGAGTAATAAGAAGTGTTTGGTTCAATAAGGAAGCTGAACCAGAAAAGCACTACCGTGAGCTTATTATGCTTTTCACTCCATGGAGAAATGAAGAAACTGATTTAATTGGTTTCTGCTCCTCATATCAAGAACGCTGTATACTACTATCCAATATGATCAATGAACAAATGAAACAATATGCTGTCTGTAATGAAGACTTTAATGAAATACAAGAAGAAATGAATAGATTGGAGGAAACATATGACTCTATAGCACCTGGTACTCGAGTGTTGAACACCAAGACTAGGCTGAAGGTAATACAGATTTACATCCTGATTTCAATGAGAACTACAACCTATCAGATGACGTTGGCATTCCTTCAGTTGATTCAAACACTCAGCCATTAATATTGAATGAATTACAAGATGATGAATATAGACACATGGTACAAATGTTGAATAAAGAACAAAAGGAATTCTTCTATCATGTACTACATCTAATAAAAACATCTGATGAACCATTCTATTGCTTTCTTAGTGGAGGAGCAGGTGTGGGCAAATCACACCTGACAAAAGCACTCTATCAGGCAGCCTTAAAGTATTATAACACTAGAGCTGGTATGAACTTTAGTGAGATTAAGGTGTTAATGCTAGCCCCTACTGGTAAAGCAGCATATAATATCAAAGGTAATACAATACATAGTGGTCTTGCAATACCTGCATGTCAGTCATTAAGGAACTACAAACGCCTTGATTCAAGTAGACTGAATACATTAAGATGTCAGCTTGGTGGAGTCAAACTGATATTCATAGATGAGATATCCATGGTTGGTAACACTATGTTTAATGTACAAATCAACAATAGACTCAAAAATATCAAAGGTAGTTCACTGCCATTTGGTGGAGTTAGTATTATTGCTATTGGTGATTTATTCCAACTGCAACCAGTGATGGATGGTTATATATTTAAAGATATGGGCACCTCTGATTATAGTATTCTTGCTCCCAATATATGGCAAGAACATTTCAAAATGTTTGAACTGCATGAAATAATGAGACAAAGAGAAAGCAAAAACTTGGCTGAGATGTTAAACAGGCTAAGAGAAGGGAAGCATACTACTGAAGATATATTGAAATTCAAAGAACGAATAATAGAACCCAACAGTTGTCACTATCCCAAAGATGTTCCTCACTTGTTTATACAGAATGCAAAGGTCAATGATTTTAATGACAAAGCTCACCGTGCTATATCAGGTACTAAGTATAGTATTAAAGCACATGACAGTGTCATAGGTGCTGAGTCTCAAGAACTGAGGGATAAAATCATAAAGCAAATACCTGGTGATCCTAGGAAAACGAAACAGTTGCATTCGATGTTAAATATTGCCGTTGGAGAGAGAACCGAAATCTCTCTTAACACAAGAACAGATGACGGTATGACAAATGGTGCTGGTAATGTGATTAAACACATACAAGTACATCAAACAGACAGACCGTCTGGTATAATATGGGTCCAATTTGACCATGCTGATGTTGGTGAGAAAACCAGACATGATAATAGACAGTTGTATGTCCAAGGTATTGAACCTACATGGACACCTATCAAACCTATTACTACACAGTTTGCAGTGGGTAGAAATAGATCTGTACAAGTTGTTAGAAAACAGTTTCCACTGAGACCTGCTGCTGCCAAAACCATTCACAGATCTCAAGGTGACACTGAGACTAGAGTTGTTGTTAACTTTGATACTAGAAGAGCAATAGCTCATATACACTATGTAGGACTAAGCAGAGTAACAACTATAGAAGGTTTATATATAACGGATCTGTGTGAGAACAAAATAGCTGTTAGTAATGATGTACACCAAGAAATGAAACGTCTAAGATCTGAAGGCAAACTTAGTCTTTGCTTATCACCTGTCTACAGAACTGAAGAAATACCTTTTAAACTGTGTTTTTTTTAAATGCACATTCATTGCATAAACACATTGAAGATGTACGTAGAGACTTGAATTATTCAAGCACTGATGTCAGTATATTCTCTGAAACAAGATTCAGTCACTCAGACAGTGATGATATGTATAGTATTGATGGATATAGTTTATTTAGAAATGATGGTACATCAACTGGTAATGTAAGGCCCTTTGGAGGTACAGCAGTGTATAATCGTACTGACTATTATCCTGGCTATCCATACTGCCATAATACTAATGGGATTGAGATCACTGTCATGAGATTCTTGAATCTTCCTCATGTTACAATCATAGGAGTATATCGCTCACCTAGAGTACCACTAAGACAACTATGTGTAGCGTTAAGTGAAGTTTTGGACCAACCATCATCACGTGACAATATCTTTATTGGTGACTTCAATGTCAACTGGTTTAATGAAACAGAAAGAGCAGGTCTTTATAATCTCTTTGTAAGCCATAATTATAGACAACTAGTATCTAACTATACTACTGATAGCAAGACTTGTATTGACCACATATATACCAATCTACCAGAAGCACAAATAAAAATGCTTATTTTAGAAACATACTTCAGTGACCACAAAGGTATTTGTACCTTGGTAAATTGTTTTTAGAGTAACTTTTGTTAAATAAATTTATTAAGTTAATGTATTGTATAGATCTTACAACTTCCCAGTACAAAAAAGTAAAATTGCACACTTATTTCTAAGATCACAAAGCAATTTGTGCAATTTGTTAGAACCTTGACAAATGTTTTATATCATTGCTATTTAGATAAAATAGGCAATTAAAAGTCATGTTATTGATAATAAAATTCTATGAATAACTACAGTATTTATCCTTTTTTTCAGTCAATCTTCACAAAAGAAAAAACACGAAGCAACTTCTACAGAAGGTAATTTTGATGATTGTGGAATAAATTACTCATTCCTATCAATCTTCTCAAATTTTTTCTTTTCGATTTATTTAATCGAAAATCAACATAAATTTGATAATTCGTCGATTTTTATTATCAGTAAAAGGACAAAAAAATAAATATCCTCACACTCTGCCACAATGCACTACATGTATACACAAATCCATTAACTACTTTTACAACACCACACAGTCTTAAAAATTATGTCAATTTGTTAACTATATTAAATAAGCACTAATGCTTATTTTATATTTAACCCTTTGACTCCCACGGCGCCCGAAACCGCCCGTAAAAATCGATACTGCTTTGAAAAATTCTAACTTTCTGAATTTTCGTAACATCGATCTCATGGCCAGTTATTAGTGACAACTAGATAACTCTTCATATTTTAACCTCAAGTAAACTGACTTACAGGTCCGATTTCTGGGCATTAGTTCAATTTGTTTGCCATAAAAATCAAAAATGCGTGTTTTTTGACGCAATTTTACACCTCGAAAATGAACGACATTTGACTTGGATTTTCTTCCAAAATACATCCTTGCGAAACAAAACGCCACTTTCTCAGCAAACTTCCATCTCTCTTCTTGATATAGTCGTGAATTTTGCCCTCTCTTTTCCTTAACTCGCCGAACAATAGCCATTTTCCTTAGGACCACTTTCGCTAACACGTGTTTTTCCTTCTGCACGCCCGAAAAGGATGCCGGGAAACATCCGGGAATTTCGGCATAGATCTCCCCCGAAAATCCCTCTTTTAAGAATATATAGAGTGTCGAGCCACTCGGTCCTACAGGCAAAATATTGCACCGGTTTGCATCCTTTACAAGTCCAAAGTCGCCAAAAATGCCTTTGTAGGTCCTGGAATCCAACACAGAAAGACCAGAGAGACGATTTCACAATTGAGACCGCCATTTTTGAATTCCAAACGGCAACGTCGAAATGTGATCGTGAATTCGTATCTAAACTCCTGATTTCTTCCAGGAGAACGGTCTCTACCACACCAGTCAAGCTTAATGATGCTGTCCTTTGGGGCTTCTGTGGTGAATAATGGCTATAAACACTCTAAAAATGCAAAATTGACCGATCCTAGTAGCTACGAGATGCCGTTCCTCGAGGAGATTCACCAAAAGAGAAAGATTATGTCAGAACCTGAGCCCGTGGGCTTTCAGAACTGTCAAGATTTCCATGGAAACCCCTTATATGGAATCGAAATTTTCCTATGGCGTGATTAGGTCCAGAAAATCGCTAAAAAACTCAAAAAATCTCTGGGTGTCAAAGGGTTAAACATTTTTAGATTCACCACTGAGAGGGCTATATTCACACGCGAAGCCCAGTGAAAACAGTCAAAAACACACCGATCACCATATTTTGACTGCCTTCATACAAACAGATGATAAAAGCAAAGGTCCGTGCAGTGTGTTATGACCCGCAAAAAAGAATCAGTTTTCAACAAGCTTATCAATCCAAGTCACTGATAAAAATCAGTGCAGTGAAGCGCCAAGCCAGTAACAGTTTTAGTGAACAAATGGAAGAATTCAAAGTAATAAAACAGCGAAAATTGTTCCCAACAAAAACCACTTTTCAATACAACACAGCCATTGGATCATCGCTGCATACAGTAGAAGAAGCCCTTTCAAGGTGGTCTTTATAAAACAATTGGATACAAAGTACCTAAGCACAAACCAATCCACTACAATTGAATTACAAAGTGACTTACAAGACATCAATTTGAATGCTAACGATATTAAAGATAATATTATTGAAGGTCAGTGCATTGGTATTCAACTGAAAAAGCAGCCAGCATGTGTAGCTTGTAACACTTGCTTTGAAGAGCCACTTCCAACAGATAATCCAACAATGACATGCAAAAGTTGCAAAATAACAACATTGTCAACAACATGCAACCACAAACTTGTCTGCCCAAATGATGGTGAAAACCAAAAGTGCAAGTTACAAAACTACACATGCTTTAATGATGCTA